>BLKR01005474.1:0-79905 GCA_011170035.1 Teleogryllus occipitalis
AACCAACAACCGCAACAATTTATACTGTACGCCAAAATTTGACATTAAGCGTTGCAAAATGTAATGTGTAATAAAAAAATTTCCCGCGTACCGGTTAGTTCAAAATACTCAGTTTCGAACCCCAGAAATTTAAGTCTTGGAAGATCCCTACGCAAAGAAAAGACACGTTTCCTCCTGAAACGTAAAAAATTCATTCATATATATACTGACACACCAGATTGTAACTAATTTGCAATTCAGCAAATTTCATTAAAATAACACTTTATTAGCAAAAAGACATTCGTTGCCATGGTACCTGAGTGCAATATATAAACTATGCCCATTAGTTTAAAAGCGGACGATAAGTAGCATCTGTGGTTTTGCTTACGAAGAAAGATAAACAAACGTACGAGAATTAAAAGGTAAACAAACTTATTTCCGGATCTTCATAAAAAATTTTTTGCGATGTATTCTGTCCATTCTTTAGGACAGTTCTCCAACTTTCTGTTTTTTTTACCCTGACTTGTACGGATGTACCATTTTTCAGTGAGCAAATTTTTTAAAATATCTTCTGGTATTGTTAGTGTAAAATATTCTTCATTGCTACTTGTATTACAAGAGCTCTCTGAACTTTCTGCAGATTCTTCGTGAGACGGTGATGGACCAATCAATTGGGTTTTATATCGAACCTATTATTCGTCATGTACGAATGCAATGTCGTTGGCTTAATTTCCCCCCCAATGCTATTTGAAATCCGTTCCCATACACAATTAGTAGCTGTTACAATTTTTCCTTTTTATATACTCTATATTTAATACTTATAAATAGGGAACGGATTTTCATGTAAATACATATTTTTCAGGGACGAGATACCAACATTCACTAATATTTTTTAGACTTAACACGACATTCTGAACGAATTGGAACCATTTTTATTTTACATATTTTTACATATTTTGGTATAATTACATATTTTACATATTTTATCTATTGCTACATAGTTCGTACATTTTAATACATTTATAGGTCGAAAATGAACATTTCACATGCTATGTTCGAAATATATGTTACTTGAAAACTAACTTTGCTACTGAAATACTTAAGAAAACACGCAATGCGCTTGTATTAATGCCGGACCATCGCTATTAATTGTCAAACTTACCTTCCCCCGCCCCCATCTGCTTCTTGCAAGCCGCGTAGTCGGGATCAAGGATGAGTGGATGTATGTGAAGCAGAAGGAACTTCAGCCACGTGCTTACTCGTATTTCATAGACCCCATGCGTAACGATAAAAAATCCAGATCATTGGGCAGTGTGAATAAAATCGAAGTATTTACTACTAGTTAAAGTAACTAGTAAAAGCATTTACTTCTAGTCAAAGTATCTAGTAAAAGCATTTGCTTAATTTGGTGTGAATAACCTTATACTTTTACTAGGTAGGCAATGCTGGGAAAATAAGTTACTACTTGATAGGGAATGCTGGGTAACAAGCCGAGCGCCCTCTATGTACTGATCTCGTACGCTGCGTGTTGTGAGGTTAGATTTGTATTGTGGTGTTGAGTTGTGTGATTTACCCGTGCTACTGTTTCTTGGTTAAAAATGAGTTCGTCGGACGAAGCCGTGGAAAATGAGAATGTTTCTCAAATAGGTTTTGTGAATTTGTTAGAGAAGTACAGTATAGTATGTAATAAATCACAGCTCCCAAGTGTGAAGACCGCAAAGGACACTGTATATGCAGCTATTGTGCACGAATAAGTGGAAAAGAAGCATAAGTGGAAAACCGGTTACTGTGAAACAAATAAAAAAGAAAATAAATAACATGAAGACTGAGGTAAAAAAGAGAACTGACATGAAGGCGACTGGGAATAAAAAAATTAATTTAAGGACGTGGGAAAATAAATTGTATCGATTAATTGCTGGGGAACAGAATCCCGTTTTTGATAAAGTACCAGGTATGTTAAAACTATTTGAACGAGAATCATTTACAATATTTATTTAAACTTAATTTTGCATTCACTACATTCATGAATGTAATTATTTATAGGATGCATCTCCGTAGGACTGGCAGATGCTGCTTCTGAAATTTCACACGAGCAGCCGAACATAAATAATTCGATCCCTGGGCGATCTTCTACACCACCACCCCCGCCACAAAAGAAACAGAGGTTACTTCAAGAAACTGATGAAACAATTTAAGCAATAGTAATTTACAGAGACTTGTTCTTTTGGAACAGTTAAAATTAACTCGAATGCAAATTCAGAGATAAGAATGTTATGTACAAGATTGAAACAACAACAGTTCTTTCACCAATTTTATTTCCTGAAAACCACAATCCAAATCAAAGCCGTTATACAATTCAGGTTCCAGTCCGCCAGAAGAAAAACTCACCGTAGACACAAGCACTTGATCGCAATCACCACTACTCCTAGGCACTTACTCGTCACTCACGAACTGTTCCAACTGCCTACCGCCCCGGGCGAGGCCCTTTAAATATGCCCCCTGAGGCATCAGGGCGAGTCTTCTACTCCCCACCTCCATGGCGGGGCAAGGAGGGGAAAGGCTCCTGCGATCGTTTGGCCGACACGGCCCGGTGACCACAGACAGACGCCGCCGCTTGTCCTGCGCCTGGTGGCGTCTTCCCGAACTTCTCATTTCCCTACTGGTCGTGCTCACGGCGCGACACTACAGCGGCCACAGTGGGCCACAACAATGTTGGCCGGTACAGTGTGCCCGTACAGTGTGCCCGTTACGTGGGCACAAATGCTGTTATACACAGCACCCTTCCTTCTTATTTTGCCTGATATGGCTGGTATCTCTTGCGCAGCCTCTTGCTGCAACGTTTCGGCTCGTCCAGCTTCGGTGGCTCCATGCGATCCCCTGGGTGCGGTTCCTGTTGCTGGTGATCCCCATTCTCCAGCTCCTGACGTGGTCGTTGAACCGAGGCGCTACGGTACGGACTGTACCGAGACAAGGCCTGGGGCGACGACCCCTTCTGCCCCGTTCCCTCGGTTCCCGCTGTGGCGCGACGCTCCGGCTGTCCCCAGTTTCCTCCTCAGGTGCTGATAGCTCCTGTTGACCGTTGCCGGGCGCTCCTCGACGGTCTACCTCGTAGTCCATGGGTTGAGGCACTCTGCCGGTTCCTGCTCTTCCAGCAGGTCCGGGTGCGCCCGCTCGAACTGTGCGTCGTATTGTGGCTGCTCGAGTTGGGTGTCCTGTGGCGCCCGCTCGAACTGGGCGTCGTGTTGCGGTTGCTCGAGTTGGGTGTCCTGTGGCGCCCGCTCGAACTGGGCGTCGTGTTGCGGCTGCTCGGGTGGGGTGTCCTGTGACGTCTGCTCCGGCTGAGCGCCATCCGGGCACTGCCCCGTTAGGCCCGTTGGGGGCGACTCCTGTTGTGGCTGCTTTCGCTCGAACCACCCATGGTGTCCTGGTTGGTGGCGGTGTTCCTGCTGGTGCCCAGAAAACCGCCTGCTCCCCTGCAAGAAAGGAGTATCAGTTGTGTTGCTCGGAGAGACAGCTTCTGTGCCTAAATCCTCCGAGCCGTCCAGGTCCTTCACCGGGAAATGTCGGGGCCGTAACTGCTCCTGATGTCTTCTAACCTGTCTGTCTCTAGTCCTGACCGTATAGCACCTTGCTCCTTCCACTTTCACTACCGTCCCGTGGATCCAACGGGGTGAATCCTTATGTGTCTTAAGCATCACCCTAGCGCCCTCTTCGAACCTCGGTTGCTCGGTTCTGTACGTCTTTTCCCTCGGGAGAAATAGAGACAGCAACGTTCGAGGTTGTCTACCATGAAGCCTCTGCGCCGGACTAGTTCCTTCTCTTCCCGGAAAAGCTCTGTATGATGATAAGAGCTCCAGCACTGCTTCCTGCTGATCCCTGCCTTCAAATTTCGCCTTGTTCATCGCACTTTTGAAAGTCTGCACAAAGCGCTCTGCCTCCCCATTGGAACGCGGATGAAAAGGAGGGGCCAGAATGTGCTTAATCCCGTTGGTTTGACAGAATTTCTGGAACAACTCCCCCGTGAACTGGGGTCCGTTGTCTGAGACTATTGTTGCCGGTAAACCCTCTATGGAAAATACCGACTGAAGCGCTCGAACTGTGCAATCCGCCGTGGTGCTAGTCATGCGAATTACGTAAGGAAACCCTGATGACGCATCTACTAAGATTAGCCACATACTTCCTTGAAAGGGGCCCACGAAATCGATGTGGACTCTCTGCCAAACCTCCTGAGGCTCCGGCCATTCCTTAAAACTGCTTCCTGGACTTTTCTGGAACGTCTGGCACGGTTCACACGACCTGACCCTGGTTTCTATATCTTTATCAATAATAGGCCAGTAACAGTATTTCCTGGCTAGCTGTTTGGTGAGGACAATTCCCCAGTGTCCCTTGTGCAAAATGCTTAGGACCCTCTATCTCAAGCTTGTCGGGATGACCACCCTCACCTGGTCCCCGGCTTCTAACAGCAGCACTCCTGCTCTAACTTTCAACCTCTCTCTGAACTTCCAGAGTGGGTTGGACTCCAAATTATCTGTGGGATTCCTTTTACCTGATGAAAGCCCTAATGCTTGCCAGTTGAGTATCCCGGTCGGTCTGCGCGGCTATCACCCGCTGGTCCAGGGGAAACTGAAGAACTGCTTCCTCTTGGAGCTGGTCCAGCTGCAGACATTCCAGCTCTTGTTCGTCGAACTTATTATCTGGTCCCACCGGCAGCCTGGACAGGGCATCTGCATTGCCATGTTGAGCTGTGGATCTAAACATAATACGGTAATTATAATCTGACAGGAACAAAGCCCATCTATGCATCTTCCGCAGTGTATTATCTGGGATCCTCCTCGCCGGATGGAACAACTCCACTAGGGGCTTATGATGGGTAACGATCAGGAACTTGTTCCCATACAAATATTCATTACATTTACGCACACCAAATATTATCGATAGTGCCTCTTTCTCAATTTGAGCGTACCTACGCTGATGGATATTGAGCGTTTTGGACGCAAACGCGATAGGGTGTTCCTGCCCTAATTCGTCTTTCTGCGACACCGCTCCAATCCCGTAGTCAGACGCGTCCGTTGCCAGGATGAGTGTTCTGTCAGGGTCGAAATGCCTTAGTTTTACTGCCTCCACGAGCGCCTTTCTAATCTTTTCAAACGCTGTGTTGCAAGCTGGCGACCACAAAAAACTGGCTCCCTTCCTACGTAGAGCGTTGAGCGGTGCCGCTACCTCAGAAAAACCTTGAATGAACTTAGCATAATAATTTGCCTTGCCTAGACATGATTGCAGCTGCTTAATGTTGCTGCTGTAACTGCTGTTGTTGCAGCTGCTGTTGCTGCTGCAATTCCAAAATGGGTTTCAGCACTTCTTCCATCGCTTGCTTTACCCTCGTCGCCAATTAGAACTGTTATGTACAAGATTGAAACAACAACAGCTCTTTCACCAATTTTATTTCCTGAAAACCACAATCCAAATCAAAGCCGTTATACAATCCAGGTTCCAGTCCGCCAGAAGAAAAACGCACCGTAGACACAAGCACTTGATCGCAATCACCACTACTCCTAGGCACTTACTCGTCATTCTCGAACTGTTCCAACTGCCTACCGCCCCGGGCGAGGCCCTTTAAATATGCCCCCTGAGGCATCAGGGCGAGTCTTCTACTCCCCACCTCCATGGCGGGGCAAGGAGGGGAAAGGCTCCTGCGATCGTTTGGCCGACACGGCCCGGTGACCAAAGACAGACGCCGCCGCTTGTCCTGCGCCTGGTGGCGTCTTCCCGAACTTCTCATTTCCCTACTGGTCGTGCTCACGGCGCGACACTACAGCGGCCACAGTGGGCCACAACAATGTTGGCCGGTACAGTGTGCCCGTTACGTGGGCACAAATGCTGTTATACACAGCAAAAAACGTGCATAAAATTTTGGCATATTCATGGAATAAAAACTATCGATTTTGATTGAAGATGACTTGTTTTATTTCTTCTCTCCTCCTTTGTCCGCGATGCCGTATCAAATGTTTATCTGGGTCATCTGAATTTTCAGAGTTATCATCATCATCATTATCTGTAACTTCATTTTCTGGTAGATGTTCCGGATCCTTGAGATACTTGGTAACATTGTGGAGTACAATGCAACTTACTATTACTGATGGCACCATCGATAATTTGACACGAATTGCGCTTTGCAATATGGGAAATCTTCTTTTCAGTTGTCCAAAGCATCTTTCTATAAACACTCTTTCCTTTTTAAAAAGAGAATTATAAGCACGTTCTTGTGGCGTTCGTGGATCTCTGAATGGTGTTAATAGCCAAGACGTAATGCCATATCCGCTGTCTCCTAGCAGCACAGTATCACTTCGTTGGCGATTCAGTACGTCATACAGCTTACTTCGTTTCAGAATTCTGTTATCATGAACAGAACCTGGCCACTGGGCATCTACACTGGTAAACTCTTCCTTAGAATTACAAGTGGCCTGAACATTAATGGACATAAATCCTTTGCGGTTGAGGTATTCATCTCCATGTGTAGACGGTTTCATAATTCGTACGTGAGTACAGTCTATAGCGCCAATTGCACTGGGGAAATTGAAACGTTGAGCCCATTCTGCCTGCGCAAAATTAACATCACTGCCGTTTGGAAATTTTATTCCAATATAGGACTTGTCTATTATTTTTTGGTTAACATTTTGAATAGTCTTTGATACTGTGGAACGATGAACACCAATGTCTTTTCCTATTCCAATTTGAAAACCTGGATCACTTACGAAACGCAGAAAAATTTCCAATCTTTGCACGTTCGTGAGAGCACCTCCTCTTGTCTCCGTAGATTCGCCAAGGAAGTGATTTGCTAGCCACTCCACATTTTCCTTATCAAATCTAAATAATTCCCGGTAATCAATTTCAGATGTAATAACGCGAGGGCGATAGTTTTTCGGTGCTCGTAAATTCAAGAACGCCGCCATGATTATTATCACATGATTATATCCTCATACGTACATTCAAGCATATAATATACGTGTTGTGGTGTTTCAAACACATCCACACTCGCGTAACTCACAGAAAAAATTTACTTAAGTGCGATCATCACCATGCTTAACAATTTCGCAGTATTTACTAGTGAAATGAAGCAAAAGCAGAGTTTTATTCACACCATTTTAAGTTAACGCTGGAAAATACTACTTCTTACTACAAGTTTAAGAATTTACTATAAGTAAGTAGTATTTACTACAAGTAAACGCTAATACTTAAACTTTATTCGACGAAGCGTAAGTATTTACCGTAAAACTCCTAGTATAAGCATTTACTTCCTTTTATTCACACCACCCATTGCCTTTTCCCGTTTCTGGAGTTGGTGGGTGTGTGAGTGGAAGGGCGTATGCTCCCTTTACCCCCCTCTTTCTACGAAAGTATATACTTCGGATGAAACTAGCGAATAATTGCTTCTGTAGATGTAAAACCTTCTTTCAGCCTCCCTGAATCCATTGTAATATTTGATCGGCAACGTACTGTGCTCGGAAAACGCTTGAAGAATGGAATTTTAAACATTATAACAAATTTTTATTTCACATATTTCCTATTTTTTCTTACATATTTTTGAAAAAATAACTACATATGTATGTACATATTTTGCTTCTTTTATTACAATAAATTCCGTTCCCTACTTATAAACTATTAGTTCATAATCTAAATTGTAAAGGTTTCCCCTGTTTCTTATACATTGTTCTTCTAAAATACCTTAATCACATCAAATGTTTCCCCACAAGGTACACGTCCACTCACAGCCACGCGGGAACAGCTCGTGAAACTGCTATTCAGCAGTTCCAGTTGTCGTAACAATTTCAGGAAATTGAACCGTTATTGTTTGAAATATTGCAAGCGAGGATTAGACAAAATACCTGGGAAAGCTGGACATTGTTTCTCTCGAGCGGCCGGGGAAAATCCGCAGGCCCAAGGAATCCCAACTCATCGGGACCCAAAACAAAAAGTAGGCCAATGCTCTCTAAAACATAAGGTTTGGAAATGCCTTTCTTTTTATACATCTTTGTTAATAATAGAAACAAAGTGTATGTACCTTTTCGTCTAAATAAACAGTTAATTTGCTACTGACATGTAAATAACAATAAAACAAGCACTGCCAGGTGTTATTTGAACTACCATACTTGTAACATTTATAACAATATTTGTAGTTTTTCTCCCATATTTTCCTTGCAAACACCACGCGAAAAAAATTACTAAACTCATGACAAAGTTCTGACCGTTCACAAGGAATAAGAATTATTTTAGTTGGTATTTAGACCTCAAAATAATCGGAAACCACCAGAATCTCTTGCTTTAACCCTTCAACATGGGGAGCCGTCCACATACGTACCGGGGCTTTTAACTTCTACCTGCGGGCATAGAGTAAAGATGTACATAGAGGGCTCATGAGGCTTGTTTCCAGGTACGTCCTTTGAATAGTTTCCCGTTCGCCGATAGATAGCGCCAACGTCGCGAAATATGAAGGGAAGAACAGGACTGGCTGTTGTTGGGGGGTTTCTAGGAAATATCGCGCGGTGCAGAGGGACACGAAATTGTATCCATGCCAATGAGAGGCTCTCGGGTGGGTCGGCCGACCTGCCCCCCTCCCTCCAGCCACCGAGCTTCCAGGCGACTGCGGAGTCTTCCTGACGAACGAAGACCAGCATTTGCGTCAGTCCAGTCCAGTCAAATGGTAGAAAATAGGAGAAAGTTTTGGTGTAGTTTTGATATTTGGTTTCTATATTTTTTGGGGTCGCTGAACACGAATATCAGGTTTGCCAAGAAAAGTTTTGTCTAGAAATACGTTTTTTAAGCAAAAAATACGTAAATACCACACCTTTTGTCAGTTTTTTTTTAAATAACTCAAAAGCCATACATTTTTCGTAATTAATGGTCCTACACAAAATGAAAGAAGATAAAATTACCTACATTTAATGTCCGTAAGAATTGTTTCTCCGATAATCGATTTAGCAGTGAGAACACCACGAAATTTGGTGATGTAAGCGAAATACATGAATAACGGGAATTATCCTAATTTATCTCAATATAACTTAAAAGCTATCAATTTTTCGTAAGTATTAACCGGATATGAAATGAAGGAGGTTAAAATTGCCTACAATGTGTATGTACAGTTTTCTTCTAAGATCAATGGTATTGCCGTTAGTGTGCAAAATATTCCTGAATGTTACTGTGAAAATGGAACACAACCTCCTTCACTATATTTATATCCAATGAAGTTGTATGCAAATAAATACAGCGCCCTGTGAATCTGTTTACATTTTAATTGGAAAAAGAGAAGTAGGTAATTAATAACGCGCAAGAGAAAATCAATATTTTGGAAGTCGAACGTGCCTTTAGCGATGCGTAGGTTCTGAAAACCCTAGTTTTTATACACACACACACACACACACACACACACACACACACACATATATATATATATATATATATATATATATATATATATATATATATTGTAGCGCCTCCCTATTCGTGGAAACGCCCTGATAGAATGATCTTTCGAGCTTGAATATCTCGGGGGGGGGTAAGATCTTTTGGGGTATGAGAAAGTAACACACCCAGACACAAAATTAGATAAAACAACAGTATATTCTATGATATAACATGAGAAATTGTTCACACTTAACATTCAGGTTCAGAATTAAATTAAGAATTTACAACACAACACAAAATTTACTTAACAATGTGCTCGCTATGTCGAGTCTGATTCTCCTATCACCCGTTTATCCTATCACCCGTTTATGCTATCACCCGTGCACGGATTTTTGTTGTTATTAACTTAATTGAACTTAAATTTCCCACACTCCTGGGATTAATTACAATGAAACGTTATTCAATATCTTATTGCCACTTTACATTAAATATTTTCCTCGTTAGCAAATTTTATACAATAAATTGAGGAACTCTAATGAAATATTTCCACAGTTTCTGGATGAATTCTATTAAAAGTATTACCGCTGTACAAGGTAAATTTATGCTGTCGTGACACAAATCTCAGTTGATTTTACAAAGTTTTAATGGTCTGGTTCTTCATTTCACTCCTTCCAAAATCCGGTCTCCCACTCTGGTTTACTCAGTTACAAATTACCTTTGCTGCCGCCCAAGGCCCCGGGTTACGCACCGCCGTCGTGTCGAAGTAGCTGTACACCGCCAGCCGCGCCGCCACTCGCGTTTCCCGATGTCCTCGAAACCGTCTCCGCAGTCCATTACCAGATTTTCGCACCAGTCTTCTAAGCTCTCGCCGCCAGATCCAGGACACATGCACGCGTACTGCTCAGTTCCTCGCGTGTGTTACAGCACGTGTCGCTCCTACCAGGGCGTTGACTATACTATTGTTCACAATCACGTTTACTTTACTTTATGCGGCCTCGCTATAATATTAACTTGCTGCTCTTCGCCGCCTCAATATTGCAACGTTCTCCTCCACTATTACTCGTGATAATGTCTACAACTCCGCGTCTTTACTACAGAAGAATACCTCGCTCGTCGCCGCCTAGCTCTAGAAGAAGAGTACCTCGCGCGTCGCCGTCTGAACAAAGAAGAGCTAGTACCTCGCTCGTCGCCGTCCAAATCGAGAAGAAGGCAGCTTTTCGCCGCCTCGCCGTATAAATGTGGCCCTGACGTCATACAACCCCTATGCGCCGCCCCTCCGTCGAAATTACCCCGCCGCTGCTTCTGGCCGCCACCTCCAGGTCGCGCCTTTTCTCTTCCGTGCTGCTCTTGCGATGTTATTATTCACTCCTTCCATCGTCTAAGATGCGTGGGTGCCTGTGTGAGATTGTGGCCAGGCCACGAACGTCACAATATATATATATATATATATATATATATATATATATATATATATATATATATATATATATATATGGCATTCGCATTTTCTTACCGGATAACTTTTTAAGTTATTTTTAAAAATCTAAAATAAAGGTACTGTTTCGTTCATATTTTTGGCTTTATAAACTTGTTTCCGCGCAAAGTTATTGATGACAAACCTCAACACTCGTTATAGCATTCTAACTACTAACATAGAAGCAATTCAGTGTCCAAGTTCAATACGTCATCAATGACGGGTTTTTGTCTCATACAAGAAACACGAGTCTATCTGTGACAATTACGTTGATTATGTGTCAAAATATCTATCACACGCATATCTCCTTAGATAATTTTATGGTTACTCTGAAGTGCTAAGCGAATTAAAATGTCTAAAAAAATTTGCGTATATAGTGTTAGACAACACAATGATTCATATGACGTGGAAAGAAAATTTTATTGCTACCACGAATAATAAAAGTCGGTTAATAGCAATGTTGATTAGAAAGATTTTACGAGCAGAAATAGCTTGCAATCAAGCGAAGGAAGACGCGGACACTCCGATAATGAACACAGTTTTGTGCTTAGATCCAACTAATGAGACTGATTGAAGTTGGTGAGGATGTAAGAGATCAGTTGGTAATATGGTTAGATCCAGAGAGTATACTAATAGAGACGGCACTCAATGTTAATCCCAAGGCTCTTATTCAAATTTCTAATTTTCATGGAGGGGGAAGCAGCCATCTCGGACCCCGATTGAGCCAATAGCGTCGAAGGGCGTTCTACCAATGGAGGTGGCGCGTATTGACGACCGGGACATTTAAAATGAAGTTGTTTTCAAAATGGCGTCAAATGAATACATTATTTTTATGTAAAATACGCTTGGCAATTAGGAAGACTAAAATATTAGGATTTGGAATCCTAAGTCACTGAATGGAATTATTGTCCAGGGAGTGCAAAATAAAAAGTTATTTTATAAACACAATATTTATTTCTAAATTATATAGTCATACACAATATAAACAATAATACAATTTTTTAAAAATAAATGTGAGCAAGTAATCAGACATAAAGATTATTTTACTTTGTCATTGACTAAATATTGAAACCATGAATTTAGACAATTGTCCAAATATAACTAGTGACCATTACTTCTGTAATATTGCATCATTATTAAAACTAGTGAGAACCCGTCAAAATTTGACGGTGAGATCTGAGATAAATGTAAAACACTGTTCTAAGGCTAATGTTCCACAATATGTTGCATTGTCTGGATCTTTATTATAACCTTAAGATATTCTGTGATGTGTAGTTCCCAAAATTTTGAACACACGTATGGTCCGTGACCAAGTGGCAATGTGGTTGCCCACATATTCCAATAATACACCAAATGACACAAAAGAAAGAGCACTATTATACTCACAGATATTATTTTTAAAGTTTTTTGATGTGTCATCATCTATAAACAAAGTTGATTACTTCTGGCATATTGCTCGAAGGTAAACTTATTTTCCCATTTAAGCAACACAGAGTTTGCAGAATTTCTCTCATGGGAAGTACAAAGCAGAACAAAACTGACATTTTCTACGTTGACTTTCTCATTCTCTGCATCCAGTTAATGAACGTGTGTGTCTTTTGGGGCACATGAGCAACGATTCGGAATTCGGCAAAACCTGTGAACAATTTCACTACTTCAGAACAAGTGAGCAAAACCCACTGTTCGAATGTTCTCTACAAAATACATCACAAAAGCAAACACATGCAAACTGTAAACGCCACAATGCAATTATTACACTGGAACAAAACCTTGACGAATTGTAAACAAATCTCAACAATCAAGTCAAAACATCAAGCAATGTCAGCCTTTGGAAGAAAACAATTGACTACTTATAAGCGTACTATTAAAGAATGATTTAATTAATTAATTTACACCGTAAATGTTGGTGAATCAACACAAAGAATATCTGATAACACATCAAGGGATTCTTTCATTTAAAGGAAAAAATACTACAACCAATTCAGTGGAAGCTCTAAACGAAGCCATGGCAGAATACCGTATTTTTTTAAATATATGGATGACATTCCAGCTATCAACACGTTAAATGTCATCCTATTATCAAAATTGCAACTAAGGTACAATACAAGTTAATATTATTGATAAGTTTTATAAATAAACAAGAAACTGCATAAATAGTCCACAAAATCTATCTTTTTTTACTTGCTTTCTTCAAAAATGCAATATTACACATTAAACTGCATTACAATAAACATGTTTTACCTCCTACCTAGTACAAGTGATGAACTAAGTAAAAAAAAATTACGTGATTCTACTTCAACTTCATTTATCTCAAAGCAGAGTTTTTGGACTTAGTAGGTTTCACTAATATTCCGATATCACAGGCCACATATTTGTCCAAAAGCATGGCTAATTGCTCAATGGATCGTGGAGCAAAATCCAAAGGCCAGAATACTAATATAATAAAATTATATTACAAACTACTAATATATACAAACTATACTAATATACACAAACAAAAATTAAATATCAACAACAGTTAAAAATGAAGCAAAATATATACAAACATATATACAAACTAATACTAATGATACTCTCTGATGATACTAAGATATACAAACAAACAAAAATTAAATATATACAACAATGTTAAAAATGCAAAATATATACAAACACTGAACCTCAATAATACTAAACAATTAATAAAATAAATAATAAATTGAAAAAAAGGTAAAAAATATCTACAAAAATTCATGCCCTTCCAATAACCGCATATTTACATCACAGCAATACGCCCTGATTACCAATCTAGATATGGTGTCTACCATGATGGATACCATTTTGCAGCTGTGATCTGGACAATTAAGCCAGCTATAGTCCAAATTTGCTGTTAGGAAACTAACAACATCCCCCTTTATGCTTCTTGAGTGCAAACTTCGAGATTCAACAAAATTTGACACAAAAAGATTTCGGGCCATTTGGACCGCACTCCACAACTGCTTATTTGCATATATCAAAGCTGGATTATGAGGATCATATTCCAGACTTTGAGTATACATCTGCCCCAGGGATGGCTCATCACTCTTAATCGCAGTTAGGCATATTGAGCAATGTTGGTCCTTCAAAACCCCTACCATGCACTTGCCAATGTAGCCAGCAACATAGTAGGTCCCAATGTTTTCAGGTCTTGCCATGTCCTCCTCCGTCAGAGCATTGGCCTCTGCTGTATCATCTGGAATACACATGGTATTAGCAATGCAATAGACATGGTATTATTGACACACAAAACACAGGGCAAACATTTATCTTCAATTAAAAAGGCATTTGCACTCACCAGAACATGTGGGGAGGACATGCAAAATGTCCCCTTCCTCATGTTCTTCATGAACTTCTCCGCCAGGTGTAGAAGGATCTGCAATACAAAGAGACGTGGTATTATTGACACACAAAACACAGGGCAAACATTTATCTTCAATTAAAAAGGCATTTGCACTCACCAGAACATGTGGGGAGGACATGCAAAATGTCCCCTTCCTCATGTTCTTCATGAACTTCTCCGCCAGGTGTAGAAGGATCTGCAATACAAAGAGACATGGTATTATTGACACACAAAACACAGGGCAAACATTTATCTTCAATTAAAAAGGTATTTGCACTCACCAGAACATTCGGGGAACTCGGGAGAAATGTTGTCCACTACATGCAGAGCAGGTAGAGCAGAGCCTGCAAAAGAAATAAGGATGTTTAATTAAATTAAAAAAGAAAGTTTTCTTATTACACCTTCTAGTTGCTTAAAAAAAACCTACGCCTTTCTTGTGGTAATCCTTCTAAAAACGACCTGAGTGCTCCCTCCGGCAACTCAGGACGCACATCAGCAAAAATTATGGGCTCCGCATTGTGTGCTAGTCTGCCTGCTGCAGTGAACATTTCCGGCGTGAAGTGCTCCATACATACATATCTCAACCTTATGAGAATTTCCCAAGGGCTAGATGCCAAAGTCGGGTCCCCAATTGCCTATAACCATTTCATACACCTGTAATAAAATTAGTAATGTATTATTGAGCTATTATAGTTATATCAAAATCACCTTAATGTTAATATAGCTTTTATAACTTATCAATTACATGATTATTAAAGCAACCAGTGCTTTCAGGACTTCAATACATTGGATGTTCATAATAATTGTGTTTACAATATCCTCACATATAATTACATTATTTAAATTAATTTCATGTATTATTTAGTGACATAGTTAATTTACTATGTCACTAAATAGTACATGAAAAAATTGTTATAGAACCATGCTAAGCATTTCATATCGCTTACCTTTCAGGATCTCTTGGAAACTTAAAGAATTGCTGTTCACTCCTTCTGTTTTGGTTGTATCGGCAATTGGATACCCAACAACGCCTAAATTAGGGCATTTCGAGAAACACAAACGCTAAAACGGCTAAAACACACAAACGCTCTGGCAAAAACGTTCAGATGAAACCGTTTCGTTTACACACAAAGCATGTTCATAATTGCAGGGTCCGGCCTGTAGATTTCGCGCACCGCGCCTTTGCGCCCTTCGACGCTATTGGCCCACGGAGGGTCCCACATGGCGGAATTCAAATTCAAATACAATTCAAATAAGAACAGGCCCAGGCCTATCTAGTGGCAGGGGACTGGTTAGATCTCTGCCAGCATGCAAAATGGCTCCTTTTTGACACAGAAGAACGACAAAGTTTCTTCACCCGATTGCTGCCATAAGTGAAACATTTACCGATAACTTTGTTTCTCCCAACCAATAAATGATTACGAAATCTCGGCGTAGGCCAAGTACGGAATAATGAACTTTGCTTTACAGAAATTTGGACGGAAATTTGCGGAAACGGAAATTTGCTTTACAGAACATTGGTTATATCCTAATGAACTTAGCATTTTCCAAATTCCAAACTTTTACCTCGCAGGTTTTTATTGCAGAGAGAGAGAATCGCATAAAGGTCCTACGTATGGGTGTTCCTGTATTTACGTTAGAAATAATATTGATTCTATCTCCTTGGCGGAATTAAATGTGTATTCCATTGAAAATATTTTCGAAATTTCTGTTGTACATCTTACTTCACTAAATGTGATAATACTTTGCATCTACAGACCTCCAACAAAGAGAACTGCAGATTATATTTTGTTCTTAGAAAACCTGGAGATAAAACTTAACAAAGTCGGCAATCGCTCTTTGGAATCAATTGTTGTATACGGAGATTTTAACATTGATTTTCTGGTCGAATCTCTCGAGAAAGAAACGTTTCTCAATTTAATTAATTCCTTCAATTTAGACATTACAATTAGTGTACCTACACGGATCACACAAAATTCGATGAAGGCAATTGATCAAATTATAATTAACAAAACTACTACTCGATATGAAGTTGAAACAAAAGATTTAGGATACAGTGACCACGATGCACAGATTCTTACCATTATAAGAAATGTGATCACTGACACAATAAATAATACACGTATGACTAGATTGTTTACAAAAAGTAAAATAAAATTATTCATTGATTACTTGATGCATGAGTCATGGGAAGCGGTTTATAATACTGTTGATACAAACGACAAATATATTTCTTTTTTTCAACTCTTTCATTTCATTTTAACACTTGCTTTCCTCTTCAAAAAAGAAAATTAAATATTTCACGGAAAAGCAATTCTTGGACAACACAAGGGATTAGGACATCTTGTAAAAACAAGCGAATTCTTTCTTGCATTTCTAAACGTCATAACGTACCTCAAGATTTGCTTATCTACTTTAAAAAATTCAAAACATTGTTACGAAAAGTCATAAGGCAGTCTAAATCATGAAACACGATCAGGATATTTTGAACTCAAATAACAAAACAAAAGCAATGTGGAATATAATAAAAAATACCTCAAAATCCACTAGAAACCCTGTAGAGAATGTTGTTCTAAAAGATACCGACATAAATGTGAACGATACGGCAACTGTGGCTAGTCTCTTTAACCAATACTTTTCGAGAATTGCTGCCGATCTCACTAAGAGTCTTCAGCCACAAAATTCAATAATAGACTGTTCATTCAAAATTTTAGACACGATATTCGTTTCCGAAACTTCTTCCTATGAAATTCTCAAAATAATCGGTAAACTAAAAAATAAATATTCTTCCGGTTTAGATGAACTCCCGGATTCTTTGTTAAAGACCTGTGCGTATGCCATTATACACCCGTTAACTCACATATTTAATTCGTCGTTATGCACCGGAACGAATCCAGATATTTTCAAAACAGCTAAAATGAAGACGCTCTTCAAAAAAGGCAACAGAAATGAAATTCAAAATTATCGGCCGATTTCTCTTCAGGTTTTTTTTCAAAAATATTAGAGAGACTTTTTTACGTACGAATGGAAACCTTTCTCAGTAAAAATGACGCGCTTTCAGATTGCAAGGACATTTAAACACGTTCTTCTAGGTGAGTGTATCTCGTTGCGGTATCCTGCATTAGAAAAGTTTTTGTTTAAAAGTGTTTGTTTGTAAAAGAAGCGTTTGTTTACCGACCTTTTGTACTACTAGACTCCATTTCTTGTAGCAGTGGTGGTATACTCCATTTCCTGTGGCAGTTGTAGTGCGCAATTATTATCCTGAATGGAAGATCCTTTAAACCAGGGACCGAATACCGAAATAATAGCGGTTAAGGTATTTATACCGGTATAGAAATACCTTTACCTCTATTATACCTTTATTCAAAATACCTTTAAAAATACCGGTATAAAACGTCAAATACCGGTATTTTTTAGAGGTATTTTACCTTTATCTGACGTCTATGCCGGTAAAATACCTCTATTTAAAGGTATTATACCGGTATTTCCGTAGAATCATACAGGTATTTGGGGGAATTTCATTGTGATTTTTTCCGCTGAGATGGCTCAGAGGAAACAACTATTTACACGGCAGAGTTTCTGATCGGGAGGTCCTAGGGTTCGAGTCCCGAGGGTGGCGGATTTTCGACACGTATTCTAGCTAGGTCGAGCTCTGCCGTCGACTGGGAAGTCGAGTTCTGCCGTCAGACGGAGGGAGCAGCCAACGGTCTTTCGCAGACATCAACACGAGCTCGTTCGCCGACCTTGACCTCACGTCCGGGCGCAGAGCTTGGCGACACGTGATACAGTGTTGAAAATTTATCGAATTTCTCCGTATAAATCTTGTCCTTTCTAGTAGCGATAAAAAATGGAGAAACGTGTCTTCTTATCCATAAATGAATCTTCCCACGCATACCAAACTTCCTTCTTGCACGACTGTGTTTATCACTAAATACGATTATTTGCTTAAATTTGATCGTATCACTAACATTCCCGAAAATAATTTTTTCAGTTGGCCCAGTTTCCTTATTCTGCACCATAATTATAACTAAAACAATATTAAAAGTTGACATTGAACGCTAATAGACATGCTAACTATTCTTACGTGAAGAAACAGAAGCGTTATGTTTAATTCAAAATTAATGATTGAAACATGTTTAATTTACACCCATGTATTATTTAAGAAATTTCATTAAGAAAAATATTAATAGTACTATATAAGATTAATTAATTTTAATAAATATTTTAAAATATTAATACTAATTCAATTTTAAATGTTTGCATTAAATTTGTGTAAATTAATTTATAATTTTGTTTGTTAATTTATAAATTTATTTAAATTAAACGTTAATTTTAATTAAAAAGTAAAAATGTTAATATTAATAAACTCTTTTATATTAATTAATAATGTTAGTATATATATCTTATTATTAAGGAAGAAACACTCTTCTCGAGGTGGGCTTCTCCAGATGCATTTTACAATGTAAGCTACCCACGTAGAAGGGATCCCTTGCCCACATGCAATGTTAATAGCTAATAATAATAATAATAATAATAATAATAATAATAATAATAATAATAATAATAATAATAATAATAATAATAATAATAATAATAATAATAATAATAAAAATAAAATAATAGTAATAATAACATGATAATTTACTTTTATTACAAATTTTCTCAATATTTGCAGTTAATGTCAAAATATATTAAACCCTTAATATTAACCAGGAAAATAACATTTTATTTTAGCCCTATTTATTAATGTATAATTAAGGTTTAATTGTGAAATGAAGTAAAAGGAAATCATTTTTTAACAATAACAAAACTGGGCCTGAAAGCCTGAGCGTTCGTGATTATCTCAAGGAGTCAACGCTTCCTCAGTGCGCCAAAGGAGGGGTTGGGGAGGGAAGAAACGGTCCTACGCCTACGGCCGGCGCATACGTTGACAGCCTCTCCATGCGCGAAATACAAAGACAGGCTTAGGTCAACTCTCAGGTCAGATGGGAGATAGCTCGATGAAGGACAATAAGAAAAGGTTCTCTTCAATGTAATCAATAATTATTATTTCATATTTCTACTTTTCCGAAGTTTAAATTAAGGGAGGTTTTCAATACATACAACGTATGCAAAACGTAAACGCCCGAACACAAAACATTTACAATAATAAGAATACAATTTAATACAGTTCTTTAATATATATATATATATATATATATATATATATATATATATATATATATATATATATATATATGTAATATAATCTCCTCCTCTCTTTCCGCCCTCCTTTGATACCGCGCCGCCTCACGTCGCGGCGCTAATGTAACAATATACTACTTCTTATCAAACACGATGGTCCACGCTAGTGCGCCACGGTAATATTCTCTTACGAAATCTCACGACGATTGTAATCTTTTCCTCGTCACGCGCACTATCTTGCCCTGCCCTAGCCCTGAATTATAATTGGGTGCCACATTAGCGATTGCCCGTACCTCTGCTAGCTCGTACTATTGTTTATTTCTTACCGTGTCGTAGTCCGCGCGCTCACTCCATACGGAGTTGAAGAAAGGGTCCGTTTCGTTCGTGCCTGGGTCAACATTCATACCACTACAGAATAAAAAGACATGGAATCACGGCAATTATGAGCCATTGGGATGATCATGCATTTAATTTAGGATTTTTTTTCGCTGATATCCGTTTTCATTAACACAATCTGCCCCTCCGACTTACGAAACATAACAATACGAATATATAAACACACAGAAAAAAAATAAACATACACACTGAAATTACAATACAAAGAAAAATCTCATCCATCCATCAGAATGCGCATTCTGTCGTGACCTTCCTTATTATCCTTAGCCTAATAGCATAACTTGGTCTTCGACAGAACTTCTTTTCTTTCTTTTGAATGGAGCGTAAACAGATAAAAAAAACAATACAGTTATTGCACAATTCGTGCCACTTCCCTTTTTTGCAGCGATGTCACCTTCCGTCAGCGCCCGTCGCTGGTAGCTGTCACGTGCATTATTTACGCACGCAGTTCCCCGTTCAGCTGCCACCAGTTCCTCGATGCACTCCTCCGTTTAAAGTTTGCCAATGCATCCACAATTATTGTTTTTTGTCTTAATCGCGTCTTCCCTGAATGTTACTTCTATATCTCGCGATATATATATATATATATATATATATATATATATATATATATATATATATATATATTGTAACCGTTCTCCTCGTGCCTCACCGATTACAAAAGTAGATCTGTAATTTGCCTACTTCGCGACGTGTGATTACACCGTCACGCATCCCTGGGAATATCTCAATTTACAGATAAACTTCCCTATTGGTAGTGGGTTCGTCTTTGTTAAACTACTGATCAATTAACAAACCAACACAATTTTTCAGTTTTAAATGACAAATAACATATATTCTAGAGCGCCAAAATGTAACAGATTTTACATTTTTCGTTTACATCAATGTAATTACATGTATTCTATTGAATGCCAAATCTCTGTACAAATGAAATTCACAGATCCTCCTATGTTTTCACTTTTCGTAAAATTATGGTAGCTAATTCCCTACCTAAACTGCAGTTTTTCACTAGAATAATAATAATTCAGATCCCTATTTACAAGAAAACAAGCAATAGATACATTTTTACACTTCACAAAGAATATCACACATGAGACACACAAATCATAGTACAAATATTCATCCTGTAAAAGAAAAATACATACAATACTCGAAATTCACTACTACCTTTTAAATCACTAATTACGTTACACTCAATAGTCACATTTGACCTTCGGCTTCTACATAGCCTTTCAGCACAAAATTTTGTTTCATAACGTCTCTTAAATGATTTGAATCATTAAAATATGACTCTAAATAAATAATTCTGTACAAAACAACTTCTATCATAAACATAAAGAATTACTTTAATCTGATTCTTGTTACGACTGTCGAAAAAAAATAAAACCAATGTTCTCAGAAACTTGCCCGATCAACGTCTATTATTGAGGGAAGCTCACATTACAACTTTTGGCTAGTATAATTATACTCCTATCTCAGAAGTTTTTTATCAGACTGAAATTAAGTGAGTGTTCTTTCTGCTTTTATATAACTCACGACCGGCGAGCTCCGCAAGTTGGTCCCGCGCTGTGTAGCTGGCCCGTCGCGCGACCCTCGCGCCTCAAGGTCGTCGTTCTTCTGCAAAGTCCCTGCGTGGCCTGTCGCACGGAAACTGAAGTACTCCGAACACCGTCTCCCAGTCGTTCGGCGAAAATTCACCACAGCTTTCGCAGAGGCGATGGTCGCATCAGAATGCGAGTCCGAAACTCCAAGTTATGACTTCGTAATGGCAAAAGTCAAACTAGTTGTTGGATAATCCGTCTTTCTCATAACTTTCAAAATTCCATCATAGGATTTCCAAAGTGAAATTCCCAAAAATAAGAATAACGAACATATGAAAAGTATGAAATATATTAAAGCTGTAACAAAGAAGAAACATGTCCTATGTTACAATAGTCCTCTTTTCTAGCAACAAGAATGCAGCAACGTGGTTTTACAGATTCATTTCGATCTATTACCGCCGTCGTTCTTTCGTTCATTGCATTCTTGTTTAATATTCATTTACTAATTCCATGTAATCTCACGATATTCACAGTACGTAAATCCATGAAAAGTACTCAGTCAATTACCTTTTATTAAAGCTTTTGTGTTCCGCAATCTTCGCGTGTCCCTCGTCGACCATGTGGCGTACTCGTAGACAACCGTTCTCCTTGCCGTCTCGAACCAGAAAGAGCGAGATCTTTTTTGACGCAAGTTCACGCCACGTCCGTATTTCCACGAAAATTTCCTGATTGGCTACGGTCTGAGTGCGTTCAGAAATCCTTCTCTGACTTACGCCATCTCTTCGCCACTGTAGAAACTACGTGTAGGGCCTAATGTCGGGTATTATTGTTTCCATTTTCCGTTGGTTATAAATGTGACCGGCGACAAGCGGTTACAATATATATATATATATATATATATATATATATATATATATATATATATATATCTTTCGCGACGCTCCTATTTCCTGACACCTAATTTGCGTAAATTTTGTCTATGCGGATTTTTTTTCGTGAATTTCTAAATGAATTTAAATAAATTTTCGATACACTCAGTCTCAACAATTGTTTTTATGCAACCAAAATAACTTAATAACGTTTTACCCGACACTTGCGGAAAAATTTTCAAAAACTTAACACAACATAAAAACGCGTGCGATCATCCTCAGATCCGAACTCATTCTGTCTGTAACCCAGTTTGCATTGTTGGTCCACACAATCCAAGTGACTGTCTTTTTTCCAAACATATGCCCATCACCATAATAAATGTTCGAAAATGTTTACATTTTTCACTGTTTTGGGGCATCTTGCGTCTTACTCTCTCTTTCATAGTTTTATTAACTTTTGGTTTGTAATTATCACATTACCGAATTCCCCTTTCCCGTTTTCCTTTTTTCAAAAACCTTTATTTTCCGTCTTCCCCACTCGTGATGACGTCACTTACATCTTCGGTCGCTCTTTTAATTCTTTCTTAGCTCGCTATGCTATGGAACTGGATACTGATTTATTAACGCCTTACATAAATTCCCCCGCGCCGTAACTAATTTTGCCCTGATCTAAATATTTTTCCCTATAATTTCTGTAAGTTTGGCCAAAATCCACCCATGCATTCACTAGATATTCAATAAAACTCGTTTTATTATATACTTTCAGAGGTACAACAATGGTCACCATGTCTTCAACTCTGCCGTCATGCATGCAATTTATACCATTTATAATATTTACGGAACCCGTGGCTCGAATAACGTGATTCTTGGTTCAAAATGTTCCTAAATTTGGGTTCTATTCACTGTTCACAATGCCTATTGCCCCCCTTTTGTTTTCTATTACTTTTCTAATAATTATTATTACGCGGCGCTGTTGTCTATTGTTTCTTTCATTATTGGCTCCTCTTTGCTTATGTAGAAGTTCCTTGCTTATGTAGAAGTTCCTTGTCCCACGCATTCTTGCGGGCTAGTCTCACAAATCATTACAATATATATATATATATATATATATATATATATATATATATATATATATATATATATATAATACATATATGTATATATACATATACAAAATAATAATTTAAACAATAAATAACAATTATGAAATGATATTTGATTAATAAACATTTTGTGAGATATTTTTAACTAAAGTAACCTATTTTTTCAACATGTATGGATGGTAAGCTATATTTCTTCGTTGAAAATACCGGTATAATACCGGTATAACCTTTATGGACGTCCATACCTGTATAGACGTCCTATACAGGTGTTTTACCGGTATAAAAGAATAAAGGTATTTGAAAATGGTATGGAAAAATACCGGTATTATACCGGTATTCTTACCGGTATTCAATCCCTTTTCGGTCCCGGCTTTAAACAAAGAATCAAAGAACACGTACAAGCTCATACACACAAAAGAACACAATCACACTTTGCCAGCCACCTCTTGGAACAAGAACACTCATTTAATGCAGACAGTGAAGTCAAAATTTTGGAAATTGCAAACAGGTACACTGACAGACTTCTATTAGAAGCCATACACATCATAATTTATTAAACAATCCCCAGCATACTATTTTGAATGAACAAATTCCTTCTCTCTCACCCCTCCGGAAGCTGGCATCCCAGGCACATTAACCCCTCTGCCCGCCTCTTTTCCACCACCCAGCCGGGCCTTCCTTAATGGCCGTTTCTTAGAAAAATCCCCGTTCTCCCCTCTCCATTGAGAGCTTTCTTTTAAATAGCGCGCAACGCCCTTGACCTTCGATGTGTTGCCTGATCCGAGGATCCTGCCCGCGTCAGAATCCACTTTAGAATAATATTGATGTCTGTCCAAAAAACTTTCTTCTTTTAAGAGTTATCGCACTTTATAGCTTCTTTAACAATAATGTTACATTGTACATTTGTTATTTCATGTATTCTTTATTCAAAATTCTTTCTATTTTCACGTTTTATATTCCAATTTTTCTATTTTGCTTAAATTCTAATTGTATTGAATGCATAATAATATTCTGTAGTAGATAAACTTTTATTTTTCAATTTAGATATACTGTTATTATTTTTGTAGCACTGAAGATGGCCGCAATGCGACCGAAAAAGCTTTCTGCCAAAATAAAAGCTTTGGCCGCAATTGTATTTCTAGAATTATAAGCTATAGTCGAATCCATTCTTTCTCCTATCTAATAGATGAATCTGCTTAATAAATGCTTGAGCAACGCTGAACTCTTCACCGCTATATGATAAATAATTTTGTATTTACAAACTTGCAATGAATGAATTAGAGAAGTGCTCGCATGATTATAATAAATCTGGTCACAGGATCACGTCATTTTGAAATGCAGTTAATTGGTTCAGTCAAGGGGTAGGTCCCGCGTGCTTATGCGTAGGGAAACACCCGATCATGTGCTCCCTAGCTGTAAATGCCGTAGAAAGATCTTGCGACAGTAACAGTTTCAATGATTTGAAAATGCCGCCACAGGGTACTGGAGGGGAGAAATCGGTAGTGGGGGCAAATGGGCGACCTGTGCGCACTCTACTCGGACACCACTTTCATTGGAACTAATAATTCGACGGTGGCGCCATCTCTGAATGGGACACCATTTCTGGGTACCCTCTCGGCTGCCCGCAGTGAGCCGTCTATACACCTCTTTAGTCTATGGTTTGACCCGTCGCTATCGCTGTTACTGTTTCTTCTCTGTTTGTCGTCGCCTCTTATCGGCTGAGTCATCTGTAATTCCATGACTGCCAGACTCTTCCGTGCGTTTTTCCGCACCGGTCGGCAGTGCCTGACTTTGACTTATGTGCGCCCTAGGCTGTCAAATGTTTTAGCGCCCTTTTAATTTGCTTTTTTAAACATTAAATATGTTAATAATATTTGAAATAAAAATTGTTGTAAGATATTTGTAACCAACTCACATATTGTGTATGTATAAATAATTGATTATACGTATAAATAATTCTCACCACGATATCGATTTAATAAATATACGATTTTTTGTATTCACTTCATATCAATGGATATATATATATATATATATATATATATATATATATATATATATATATATATATATATATACACTTTCTTTTGTTACAAATATGAAAAGAAATATTTCTCTGAAAACATTCAAAAGTTCGCCTTATGAAATTTTGTATCGGTTGAAATTTGTTCGCCCCCAGAAATTGCGTGCCACAGGCTGCAGCCTACTCAGCCTGTTCAGAAATCTGGCCCTGGCGGTCGGGCCAATGCCCAACCCTCCATTCCCTGCATCTTTGCTAGCAGCATCTTGTCGTCGCGCCTCGTGCCGGAAGTGTGCCCCAGGAGCCATCTTGTCTCGTAAACTCGTGTTTCTCAACGTTTCATTGGATGCCTCAGGCATTGCTGAATCTCTTAATTTTATCTCTTTCGCATAATTTTGATTTGGATGGGAATGTAGATCTTGAAGATATACACCTTAATTCTCATGCAGACACGTGTTCACTGCATGGCGTGGGCTCACAAGCAGTGAGAGTGCGAATTTGAAACTCTAAACCTTTCGTTCATTAGGTACGACTCTGCTGCATGGTTTATTAAACATGAAGGGGTTAAGTTTTAAATGCACGAGGCAGACGCTAGTTTATAAAGACACCACACCAAGAGGTCTCTATTGGTTATGTCGGACAGCAGCAACATAAATAATGGTCCTTAAGAATTTTATATAATAAAAAAATTAATAATTCCTAAAGAATTTTCATCATTTCGGAAAATATATAATTGGTTTAAATTAAGCTATATTATCAATCGAATAAATCATGAAAAAGAGAGTTGAATAAAAAATATTAATTTTGTCGTATATTGCTTCATGTAATATTTGGAAATCTTCATAATTTACAACTTATAAAACTAAGCAACTGAAATTCACAGAACTGACCTCCAGCCACACTTCATTTCTGTTGCGTATTTTCCTTGTTGCCTTCTGAGGGATCCGAATGTGCATGACTGGTGAGTTATCTCTCCACCTGCTACATTTACATATCACTCTCTATCCCATGACTTCACTGTACATCGCGTGCATTTGCATTCCCAGACATCACAGTCCACGAATGATAGCGCTTCTCGCAGTCTTCGCATGCTGCAGGGGCGGAGAAGGAAAAGTCGGAATTCTCTGCGTTCCTTCGTCTCTTTTGGGAGGTCGTCGGCCCGGCGTCGTCCTGCGAATATGCAGTCAGCGAAGTTACGAATGGGGCACTCTCCTGCTTTTAAAACTTTTTTAAATTTTTAAGTTCCTAGCACACCAGCATAGCTAAAAATCTAAAACGGTTAACTTAGAACTGGAGGAATAAGTGATGTGTTGGTGTATTTAAGTCCCATGAAGTAAGGTAGGTTGTCTTGGAGACGGGGTTTGTTGAGAGTTGCTGGAGGATGACTTGGATATGGTCATGGTATGGTCGCGTAGGTGTACTTCAGTGGTGAGTAAACTTATAAAATATAGTGGTGGATCATTGATAGAACTCTAGAGATTTATTTACAAAAGATGAGCATGGGCGACGTGCAACAGAAAAAGGCTGTAGAGAAGAACCTTAAGTAATTGTTCGAACTGTTCCTGGATATTATATCTGTCTCAGCGAAATCGATTAGTTCGTAACATCAATCATAAGAAACCGTAAACCCCAGAGCATGAGAAACCACCTTGGATGGTACTTCTCTCTGAAATGCAAATATTATCGCGATTTCTCGTCAGCACTCTTAGCTGATGACTTTCTTGTTTTGATCACCAGCTAAAAGAAATTATTTCATGAGTGGTGCATTAGTTCAATGGATAAATCAATCTGAAAGAACAACTTTTCCGGGGAGACACATTGTGTTGTGGTCGGACTCCCCCCATTTCTCCTCTGGGGACCAGCTTCAACCCCCGGCGGATCCATGTGGAATTTGTAGCGCACAAAACGGGTTCGCGACAGCGTGTTTCAACGGCTAAGCTTAGCTTAGAAGCACAATTGCAGCTGCCTCTTCAGTGACCCTGATGGTGAGACTTAGGGTTCGAGTCCCAACCTAAAGTGGCCGATTTCTGATTCTAACTGGATAGCTAGATCGAATTCAGTCGTTGTCTGGAGGAGAATTCTAGTGGCCGGCTGCTCTGATCAATAGTTTTCCGTAGTTTCTCCGATCAACACCAGGCGAATGCCGGAGCAGTACCCTACCAAACGGGCCACGGACCGCGCGCGAACGTTCCTTCCTCATTCTTGTCCTATCGTCGCCCCGTTACGCACACACTTACACTAACAATCACTACACTAACACACGTGCCGGGAGACCGGTCGGGGGCTTAGAGCTTGTCTCGGATGGGGCGGTGCCGCGCTGGGGGAAGAGACCGGATTGTAGGAAACAACGCCAGCCGGCGGTAGCTTAGCGCCGGATCTCACCATCCTTCGAGGGAAGATCACCACCACAATCCGATGAAAAATTCACTATACTTACGGGACTAATGACCTCAGTAGTTGACGTGCCTGGAATCACTAACAATCAATCAATCGAATTCAGACCCGATTGAATTTGTCTCAGCGCTAGCATTGCCGCTGTCTCTGCAGCGTCTCTGACTGGGGGGTCCCAGGAGGGTTCAGGGGGTCCACCTGGCGTGGTGTTCCGTTGGAGAGAGATACCACGTCGGGGAAAACTCCACTAACGGACGGTAGGTCGGCGCCGGATCTCGCCATACCGCGGGGAGGGACTACCGCCATCTCCCAAACAAAAAGGCACGCACTACACGGGCGAAACTAATGACCATTGTAGTTGACGCGCCCGGAATCACTAAGAATCAATCAACCGACGCAGGTAGGTAAACTGCTTAAGAGAAGTTGCCCGCGGGATGAAGTCGGCACAGCAATAGCGTGCCCCAGGAATTCCTCACAGCAATAGCGTGCCCCATGACTTGGCAATAGCGTGCCCCAGGCAATAGCGTGCCCCATCCTCAAAGCAATAGCGTGCCCCAAGTCTTGGCAATGGCGTGCTCCAGGAATTCCTCACAGCAATAGCGTGCACCAGGACTTGGAAATAGCGTGCCCCAGGAATTCCTCACAGCAATAGCGTGCACCAGGACTTGGAAATAGCGTGCCCCAGGAATTCCTCACAGCAATAGCGTGCACCAGGACTTGGCAATAGCGTGCCCCAGGACAGGGCAATAGCGTGCCCCAGGAATTCCTCACAGCAATAGCGTGCCCCCAAGATTTGGTCCAGATCCTCCTGGCGCCTCGCACGGCGCCGTCCAATTGCGACTCGCAATTTGCGAGGTCGACGCCCAGGCGGCCGCTGCTGGAAGAAGTCGGCGGCTTTACAGAACTCGGTGGCTCCGCCATCGAACGCGTCGCCTCGCCGCGTGGTGGGGGCTCTAATTAAGCTGTGAACGCTCTCCGCGCGTCACATATTTCTGCGGGAAGGCAATACGTCTCCTGCGCGGCGACCGTATTTTCATGCAGCAGGAGCCATCGTTCGTGGCGTCAGCAGTTCTGGGGAGGCGGCGATGGCGATAATAGAGATGGTTGCGACGGTGGTAGAGGTGAGACAGTTGGCGGGTGGGAAAGAGTAATAGTGATAAAGAAGTTTGGGCAGGCTCTGGCGGTAGGTTCATGAAAAGAACAAGACAGAGGTCAGATGTGAAAGGGCGAAGTGCAAAGAGCAGCAAGCAGATGGCGGAAAACGGATGTCTCTGCCATATTGTCTCATTGACTCTGAGCTTTGTATGATTGATAGATGATCATGGGAGAAAAATGGAGGTAAATGGAGGAAGGGGGATGGTACGCGTCGGGCGACGTGCTTCGGGCGACATTCGACGGACGGCGTTCGACGGGCGACGGACGACGGACGACTGGCAACGGACGTCAGGCAACCCGCGTCAGGCAAAGCAGCCGGTCAACGGGCGATGAATGTCGGGCGACGTTCGATGGGCGATGGGCAGTGGACAACGGGCAACTGGAAACAGACGACGTGCGACGTGCGTCAGGCGACGGACAACGTTCGCGCCGCTGACAACGGGCGACGGGTGACGGGACATGGACAGCGGGAGGCGGGCGGCGGGCGGCGGGCGGCGGGCGGCGGGCGGCGGGCGGCGGGCGACAGGCGACGGGAAACGGGCGCAGGTTGACAGGTGACGGGCGACTGGCAATGGCCAATGGACGATGGGCGACGGGCAACGCGCAACGTGCGACGTATGACGTACGATGGGCGACGGGAAATGGGCGGCAGGTGACGGGCAGCGGGCGGCGGGCAGAGGGCGATGGGCAACGGACGAAGAGCGACGGGAAAAGGGCGACGGTTGACGGACGATGGGCAACGGGCAATGTGCGATGTGAGACGGGCAACAGGCAACGTTGGACGTACGACGGGCGACGGGAAACGGGCGGCGGGCGGCGGGCGGCGGGCGGCGGGCGGCGGGCGGCGGGCGGCGGGCGGCGGGCGGCGGGCGGCGGGCGGCGGGCGGCGGGCGGCGGGCGGCGGGTGACGAGCAACGGGCCACGGTTGTGCTGAGTGGCGATGGCAGTGTTTTTTGAAGGTGCTCTGTTTAAGGCGGCAGATAGTAGCACTCTGACGGTGGGTTAGGCCAGTGGCTGGCGAGGAGGGAGTGTACGGAAGAGAAGCTGTGTAAGGGGCAACCTGGAACGCGTCCAAACTCTGGGATACGCCTCTGGCACGCAAATGGCTCGTAGACCATCCTTCCTCACGCGGTGCTGTGAGCCAGGATTTCCACTTCTCTTATTTTCCTCTCTAAATCATCTAATACATGTTTTATCTTCTTAAAAGGATTTTACATTGTCTGGGAATTAGACTGATTCCAATACATTTTTCTATTATATTCATTTTTACTGACTGGGAGCGATTTGCATGAATCCATAGCATTAGATATGTTTTAGTTCATCAGATATACTTTTCAAATATACGAAACGTAAATAAATTACTTACTTCAAAATTATATTTAATGCTTAAAGTTATTTAACGTATTATGTATTGGAATGATTAATAAATAACTATACCACATTAATATAACGAAGCGCTTTTAAAGAAGTAATTAAATAGTTATTTTAAATTAATGTCATTTACACAGAATTTAAGATTGATTGTGATGCTCTCAATTATATTTATTTAACATAAACAGTGAATAAACATTTTATTCATTTTAAGATATAAATCATCCACTTGAACATTTCAAAAAAGTAGTGGTTACGTAAATTTTTAATTATAAGTGAGTAATAATTTCTCTAATTGGATAAAAATTAATAGTTCACAAACGGAGAGAAGAAAACACGTTCGTTCAACAAAAAAGTTTGTTGCAAAACGTTTTGAATTCAATAAAATAATGGAATTATTTCTTTCGTAAATTGGAATCCTGTTTTTTTCCTGATTACAAATTTTTGTGATAGATGTAGTTTGTTAACACTGTATATTCCTAGTCCTATGACTTGCATGGTATTTAATCAAACCCATCTTAATTGTATGCTACCATGCTACCAATTGGCAACATTGCTTCCTTTAACCATGTATGCATTCAGAGAATACTTACACGACTAAATTTAATGGGAATTTGAATTAATATTCTATTGTATATTGCAATGTAACACGAAGTTCATCTCAGACACTTGAATAGTCAATTGGAAACCTCAGAGGACGGTTTAAACCTCTCATTGATTATTATTACATACGTGAGATTTTGTTCGCCTTCCGGGACATAAACGTCATTGATCATACGAATTTACAGACCTCTAACGTCCTAAGAAAGACAGCCATTGATCTAGTGTAGTTTATTGAACGAGAAGAATATAGAAGGTAATAATTACATTTTGGCTTCAGAGTATTCGTAATGACTTCAAAATATAATACATAAGTTGTATTAAATTATGAAGTATAAGTACCGCAGGTGCACATTCTTTGCAAAGACGGATCGTTTTCCTGCGGTGTCCTCGCTCAGCAACTGCGTTTGACTGAATGAATGCTACCATAAATTTTCGCATCTTGGGGACACTAAACGTTTGCGAATATATTTACAATTTATGAAGTAAGGCTAACGGTTTCGCATTATGATCCGAGGCTGCGAGTATCTCCCTGGATTTGCAGCTACTTACAATTCTCTTGCTCATAAGACATTGCTATAACGTAACGATTATTAAAGAATGTTTATTGCTTCTCTTACTGTTTACTTACTGTTTCTTCTGTTACTGTTTACTGTAAATTTGAATCTGGAACTATACTATTACTACGGGAAAATGCTGATTTAAGATGTGGATGATTTCGTACGATCTGTTATTTCGTGTTTCTAGGCGCGTCAACTGCTTTCATTATTTGCGTAAGTGTTGTGTATGTTATTTCACAGGCGGTGGCGATGATCTTCCCCCGCTGGATGGTGATATCCGGCGCCGACCTACTCATTAGCTTGCGGGTTTTTCCTCCAACAGGTATCTCCTACCACCGGGGCAGTGCCCCAGTTGTGACAAGCTCTAAGCCCCCGGCTGGTCTCCCAACATATGTGCTAGTGTAGTGCGTGTGCGTGTGTAAATAAGGGGTGAGGATGCAACAAGGAAGAGGAAGATCGCGCACGGCCCGTCACCTGTTTGTTAGGGTACTGCTCAGACATTCGTCTACTGTTGATCGGAGAAACCACAGAAAACTTCCGATCAAAGCAGCCGGCCGCCGAATACGACCTATTTACCTAGTATACGACATATCTAGCAAGTAACGAAATTCCTGCCGCCGTGGGGACCCGAACTCTTGGACCTCCCGGTCAGAGGTAGTGCAATGACGTCAGTTGATGCCCTGTGCTGGTCGAATGATCGATCATTGTATCGTTTGAAAACTAAAGATTAACTATTCTTGTGGTTTCAATACGTTTTTGCCTTTTCATCGGTCATGAAAATAGTATAAACAAATAAATATATGTAATAATGAAATATGATGCACAAAAAAACAGTTGGCAAATCTGCTATCAATGTATGGTGGATGCTGAGCCAACAATCTCTACTTCCACCGCGATTAATGAGACTTACACGAGTACGTCACCACTTATGCGTTTTGTTATTTCATTTCTATTCTTGAAAGCAATGATGGAAATGTGTCATAAAGTGGTCCATAAAATTAGAAATACATATATTGAACTCTATAGGAAAAATTAAGGAACTCCATGGGAACTGATAGAGTAAATACTACCTCAATTGATAAATCTGAGGCGTAAAATAAATTGTATTCTGATAAAATATGTAGCAATGAAAATGCATGCAAATTCAAGGTTTGGCTATTTCTTCAAAGTATTTTCTGTTCACTAAGTTTTCTTTAAATTATAACTTAATAATTGCATAAAATTAAAAAATTGTTAAAATCCAATATGCAAAAATACCCATACTTGCTATTAACTTGATATTCGCTTAATGACCATTGTGGGGTTCGGCAATTACAGTGTGAAGTAACAAGTTTGTCAACGGTAAGCCTCGCTTTTAAACGACTACACCAAAGAATGATCAGTTTTCCTTCGCAAACACACATCAGGAATTTTTCTTTAAGAATACAATCTCACATTCTCCTTCGCTCACGCTCCACAAAAATCGTGAGGCACCCTCTTCTCTCGCATACCACAGGAGGGAGACGAAGTTATTCTTCTTCTTGAGTCTTCTCTCTCCAAGCCCTAAACCCTTCTTCTCTGCTCGCCCTTGACGCGGCAACAAACTCGCCACGTCTTCAAGGAGACTACGGACGTTTCCCTTGGCAAGAGTGAGCAACTGGCGAGCGTTCCAAGGGAAAAAAACTCCAGACACTCTCGGCTCCGTCTGGAGAGGATAAAGCAAGTTATCTGAAACAGATAATGTTGAGGATGAGGTACATACAATACAATTGTAATTAATAAAATTGTACAATACAAATGTAATAATACAATTGTATTATTACAGTAACATACTTGTTATTCATTTTCGCACATGATCGTTTCTTTTTGTGAAATTTGTACTAAACGTTCATTCCTTTCATGTTATCCTGTTTCGGATTGTGTCGTTTCTTTACTCAAATTTTTACGATTCCAACATCGTACTACATGAAGATACAAAAGGTACTACCATTATCACTACAACCATCAATTAACCACCAAACCATTATTTCGCTACCATTTATGTATTTTTCAAATAATAATAATAATAATAATAATAATAATAACAATAATAATAATAATAATAATAATAATAATAATAATAATAATTCAGTATTACCTTTTTACAGAGTTAAATAAATAATAAACTGTAGAAAAGAATAGTTAAAAAAAGATGACTTGATAAAAACGTTACATTTATCTAAACTACACTAGTAAATCGTACTCAATACATGAACAAAAACGCGCATGTTGTATCCGTACAATTACTAACATCTGAAGGAAAACATCTTCTCCTTGACCGGCAGATGGAGACGTCTTTCTGAGAAGCAAACTATGTTCTGTGTGAGGCCTCCGCTTTGCAGCGGTCGCGCGTCGGCCGTCGCGTGGTGAACGCGATGGAGTGCACTCGCGCGGCCTGCAAACACGCGCACCCTCCTCCGCCGCCGCTGCCTCGCCACGCGCCCGCGTTTGGTAAGCAAACAGCCCAGCCCGGCGGTCGCCGCCGCCGCCGCCGCCACTACCACCAACGCTTCAGCCGCCGCCGCCGCCGTCACCATCACCGCATCCGCTGTCACCGCGCCGAATCCGCCTCCACCTCCGCCTCCGACATCGAAACCGCCCACGCCCCCACCACCCCGCCACCACCACCGCTACCGCCGCTACCACTGCCGCCGCCGCCACTGCCGCCGCCGCCTCTACAACCACCGCCGCCGCCACCACCAACGCCACCGCCATCCCCACCGCCACCGCCCCACCACTACCACCGAAACCACTGACGCCACCGCTGTCGGCGCCACTGCCACCATCACCCCCACTGCCACCACCACCGCCACCGCCACCACCACCGCCACCGCCATCACCACCGCCACCACCACCGCCACCACCACCGCCACCGCCGCCACCACCACCACCGTTACCATCACCACCACCACCGCCACGACCACCGCCTCCTCCACCACCACTGCCACCGCCACCGCCACCACCACCGCAACCGCCGCAGTCATTGTCACCGCCCTCGTCCCCACCACCACCTGCCACCGAAACCGCCACTGCCACCGCAGCTACTACCACCACTTCCGCCGCTGCCGTCACCACCGTCACCACCGCCGACACCACTAACACCGCCTCTGCCCCCGCCCCTCCCACCGCCACCGCCACCGCCATCACCACCGCCAACACCACCGTTGCCACCACTGCCACCACTGCCACCGCCGCCGCCGCATCCACCATCACCTCCACCGCTGCCGTCGTCACCGTCACCACCGCCGCCACCGCCGCCGTCTTCAAGTGACCAAGTGGCGGTCACGGGGCGCCGGCGGACAGCGCGCGGACAACGCGAAGCTGTGTCCGCGCTGTGTACTCGCGGGGGTGGGGCAGCGGGCAGCGTGGAAGAGGACTTCGCGCCTCGAGTCAGGGACGAGGAGGGTCAGAGGGTGTGATGCGGCCAGGAGCTGAGAAGGCCGTTCGGCAAGTGGAATTCACAGGCCGCGTGCACAAACCCTGGCCAAGCCTATTCTAGAGTGGAAGCGCCACGGCACCTGCTTTGGGAATGGTCACGTAAGGAACAACTTGGAACACTGCACAGATCACTAGGAATGCGACCTCGGTGTTGATGTTTTCAAAACATATATTTATAAAACATTTTATAAAAACATTGAAGATGATGAATTGATTGCGTGCGCGTCCACTGCTACGGTCATTAGTCCCGTGTGGATAGTGCAGGTTTTTTGCTGTGTAGGTAGCAGTGATCTTCCCGCCGCTGATTGGTGAGATCCGGCACCGACCTACCGACGGCTACTGTTTACCCCAACCAGGTACTATCTCCCGCCAGCTAAGCACCGCCCCAGCTGGGACAAGCACTAAGCTCCCGACTGGTCTCGCGGCATGTGTAGTAGTGTAGTGCATATAAGTGTATATGTAAGGTAGGGGAAAAGAGGGAAGGAATGATCGCGCGCGGTCCGTGGTCGTTTGTTAGGGTACTGCACCGGCATTAGTCTGATATTGGTTGAAGAAACCTCGGAAAACTTCCCGAACAGAGGGCTAGAATTTTCCTTCAGACAGCTATAGAACTCGACTCAACTATAGGAGTGTTGAAATTCCTGCCACTGTCGTTACTGGAATTTAGAACCTCTAGGTTAGAGGCACTGCAGTTACATCAGTTGATGTCCTGAGCCACCTTCCCCGATATAAAAACATCGATACTTTTAAACATCGACAGATTGAAGAATTTTTTTTTTAACACATGCTTTGTGTTCAATGCCTTTATGTTTTCCATGTGCGTTTTTGAACGAAAAATGTTCATAAATACAATTTTGCATCTTTCTACGGATAAGTCCCGTAAGCGTATTGCATGTTTTTTCCTCGGAAGATGGCGGTGATCTTCCCCCGCTGGATGGCGAGATCCGGCGCCGACCTACTGTCGGCTAGCGGGATTTCCCCCTAACCAGGACTCTCCCACCAGCGGGGCATCGCCCCATCCGGGACAAGCTCTTAGCTCCCGACCGGTCCTCCGGAATATTTGACAGTGTAGTGCATGTTAGTGTAAGTGTGTGTGTAAGGGATGAGGATACGACTAAGAAGAAGGGAAGATCGCGCGCGGTCCGTGGCCCGTTTGTTAGGGTACTGCTCCGGCATTCGCCTGGTGTTGAAAGGAGAAACCACGGAAAACTACCGATGAGAGCACCCGGTCGCATCTTTTTACGGACAACTGTTAATTGTTCATATTGTTTGCGTTGTATTATTAAAGTCGATGTTTTAATTTTGATGTTAATGTTTTCTAACAATGATGTTTAGTTGTCGATGTCACAGCCTTAATGCTCATTCGTATACTTGACTTCTGAAAGTTTGATAAAAACCATAAATCTCGATAGTCTCGCCAAAATATCTCAAATCTGGAACAAATATGAAAGAACGATTCATTTAAATTTCATTGGAAATGACAGAAAATTGTTCTTTACAATTTTCTTTATCTCTTCCCTCTGCCCTGTCTTCTCTTATTTGTTCTGCAATAATTTCATTACTCAGACCCCGGCTAATGTGCATTTCAAAGACCATTATACACTGAACTTACCCGTTAGCAGGCCAAACTATTGATATTCTTCTTTTTCAGCTTAAAATATATCTTAGTAAACAAACAAATGTTCTAAATTGCTTGCACTTGTTTATTTAAATTTTATTTTATGATTCGTCAATGAAAAATATTTTAGTATTAGCAATAATACGATGAGTGACGAAGGAGATATGAGGATTAAGTGGGTGGCAAAACGTGCATTCACGCTTATTGTAAATCGCATTTTCTCAACTTCAATTTCCGAACTCAGAAATGAAAAATCTCTGCTCCAAATCTCCAGTTACCAACAAAGAAAAAATCTATTGATGAAGAAAAGATGTAGTAAGTAATGTCAGCAACAATAGTTCACCAGTATGAGCACAAACCGTCTGTTGATAATACACATTTTCTTCTTGAAGGTTCTAAAATTTGTTTCACGATCTTTTCCAAAAGTTTTTTAATGAGTGGTAATAAAAGAGATTATTCTCAACCCAAAGGAAACGGTTGCAAATATCGCTTACATTTTGTGAATTGTACTTTAAGAGTTATGCAAATCAATGCATTCGTTTAGCATTTGAAATTTGTATACGCGTCAGATTCCGCACATGCATCTTGAAATCTTGAACGTAAAATAGTATAAACATCTATAATTGCGCCGACTATTGCAATCAAGGGTTATGTCGTCTTTAATGGCCGTGTCACGGAGTCGTGTTCAAATTAGTCAAAGGACAATTTGGCAGACGCCGGTGGACAAGAGCGCATATATTAATTTCGAGGAGACTCTCCTAAATTGTGTACCAGCAAAACAGACGAGGAATTCGATGATGAATTGATTTGAATATATGTAAATGATTACCAGCGAAGATGTTTAAAGTTTTAATTACAAACTCAACAGACACAAGTCCTAAGAAAAACTTAGTGAAACGTGTACGTAAGATTGTTTTGGTGCCTGAGTTCGCAAATCATCGCCAACAATATGAATTCAAAGTACATTAAAGCAATTCACTTTCTGTCGCGTGAAGGAAGATTTATTGGCATGATAGTTTTCTCCTTATATTTCATTACTGTGACGTGCAGACGAACTGAAAACCGATTCCGATATAATGAAACGAATTCATGAAAAAGTTCCATGAAATATCACGCATAAATGGCTCGCAAATTTCCGACAAGAGAATTTCTCGGAAGGAGGCTTTATTTATTTTTGACTACCTGCGCAAATCAGGTCGATCCATTTCATTCTAATGTGATTGTGATTTGAAATCAGATTAAATACTCTGTTTGTTGTAGAATTTAATTTACATCTCAAACTCTTAACTCACTTTCCCATTTAATTTCCTTTTGGCACATTTTTTTCTCGTAAAACGTATGATATTTAAAACAGGTTCTCATTGTTAATTTATATACCTTTCTTTTGACTCACATATTTTCGTATTATCGTAAGAGTAAATATTTATCATAATGAACGTGGAAATCATCTTCTTACTTGCCTTGATTAAGAAATGCATACAAGGAAAACGCTGTTAGATATTGTCAAGCCAAAGTATATTCACTTCTCTTTAAAACTCTTGTTGCTTTTGCATACGTTTTTTGCACAAGATACTGTGATCCAGTTTAATCAGCTCCAGTCCAGTTAATGTTGGTCTCATGAACGATTTTTCCTGTCATTTGTAACTAAATTTCCCTACCTGACAATTACGACATTCTCAACAGATAGAGCAAACAATTCCGTCTTTCTTTATAACACTAATTTCCTATTCAATTATTATAGACAAATATTGCTGCCTCATAGAAGTAAACATGAATGATTTATTTTGAATCGCAAAGGCACAGCCGTGATTTGAGCAATGTTCACTGTTCAGGTGAATGGGGACCCCCAACAGAACCCCAAACAGACTGTGAACGTTACTACGCTGACACATGCGCGAAATAGCGCATCTCGCACTCACGAGTAAGGCAGTTTTAAAGTAAACAAAACAAAAACAACACACCAATTGTGTGAAAATATGCGCATATATTCTTCTTACGAACACTGCAGTGCAGAGGAGCAAGGCGCAGTACAGAGGACAAACGGCTCGCCTTACCCTAGTGCTCGACAAAATGCTTAAAATTACAGTAAACGGCGGGACGGACCTGTCGTCTCAACCCAGCAACTGAAAATGACTCACTCGACCGCGGCCGACAACTTACTGCGCCACTCGTCCGCCCCTCGGCGTTGACTTCTCCTGCCGGACATGATAAGAAAAGATGGGCGACGCCAAAACGGGAGGGCGAGGAAGAGGTGCACAGAGAAAACAATGCAAGAATCTTAAACAAACTAAAAGAAATTCAGATTTCGTAAATCATGCCCATACAGTAAGTTTCCTTGCGATGCCAGAATTTAAAATTCTCTCGTTTACATTTTACGTAGAAAAGTGATACTCCTAAGCACTGACGTGTCATGTGTAATTTCGGTCCTTATCCTATTCCATCGATCTTCTTCATCGTTCTCCTGGAGTAGCCATATCTACGGAATATTCCTTGCACCCTTTATGTGTGCTCACCCCTATATTCTTCCTCTTAAGACATGACTCTTGGATTTCGTTCTGATGTATTCCAGCACCACTCCAGTCAGTATCAAATCATTCTGGGAAGTTTTGTAAAAAGTGAGGTTCGTTCGTGCCCGAAAAGCCCACGATACGGGTGTTGTGCAACCTAGCTACTGGCGACGAAGATAACAGAATTTCTTGCTTCTGATAAGTTAATTTATTTCCTAGTGATTGCTGTTTATTCAAAAGTCTGATATAAAATAATTCTGATATATTTTTATTCTCATCGTTACAAATAATATTTCATTGTACTACACTCAACGAATTTTCCATTGAAAATTATCCTATTTCATACTTTTATAAAATGTTTTGTTTACGTGTCAGGCTTTCCTAGACCCACGGTTTGCGTATAGCTGAAACCCGTGTAAGTATTCACTGTTCCACTGTTTTCACTATAACACTGTGAGTTAAGAAGATAATTATAAGCAGTCTTTATTTTATAGCAAACTTTTGGTCAACAAAGATATTCCCCTTTATAATCGTGCACTCTCCTCAGAACCAATAAATGAAAATGTTAAAATATTCCTCACATATAAAATAAGAAAGGTTTTATTTCCTTACGTCCGTCGCTCCTAACCTTAAGGTGGCTCCACACATTCGATATTTACCTAATAAAGAGCTAGTGCTCGCCCAATTCCGAACAGCTTATGTGCTCGGCGAATGTTCGCTTCCTTTGATGCGTTGATTGATTGTTCCGGGCGCGTCAATGCTACGGGACAATGGTCATTAGTCCCACAAGTGTAGTGCGTGTTTTGTTCGGGAGGTGGCGGTGATCTTCCCTCGCTGGATGGCGAGATCCGGCGCCGACCTACCGTCGGCTAGCGAGGTTTTCCCAAACCAGGTATCTCACATCAGCGGGGCACCGCCCCAGCCGGGACAAGTTAAGTCCCCGACCGGTCTCCCGTCATGGGTGGTAGAGTAGTGCATGTTAGTGTAAGTGTGTGTGTGTGTAAGAGGTGAGGATAGGGCAAGGACGAGGAGGGAACGATCGTACGCGGTCCGTGGCCCGTTTGTGAGGGTACTGCTCCGGCATTTGTCTGGTGTTTCATGCGTCCAGGAGACCGACACGCGGGTGGGAGGGCGAGTCCCGAACGTTTGTCACTCAGCAAATAGCAAGCAGCCCATCCACATTACTCCGGATTCGGCGAGAAGTCGCTCGCTACTCGCCGTACTACAAAATGTGTGGGGCCTCCTTTACCCTAAGAAACATTTTCGAAACATTTGTAGTTCAGTTAAAGTACTCGTACTGAAAATAACTATGCTTCTGGTCATAAATGCAACTTCATTATCTGTGAACGTCTTCTAGAATTCAGTGGGAAATATAGTTATTCAAATTATCGTTCTCCATTGTGTCGCGGCAGGAAGTATTATTCCTTGACGAAGGACATGATGAGGGATAAGGGCCCAAATTCATTGCTGATTTACCCTTGAAAATATATTTTATTACATCGGAGCGAATACTTTTGTTAACAATCCTTGCTAAAAACGCTCATTTTTCCTGTATTCAAAATTCAAGTAGTATATGGCATAGAGTAGCGATCAAAGAATTTTGCCCATTACTCTCACTTATTAGCAAACATCCTAGTAAGATTAAAAAAAAATCGAGGACATTTAATTTGAAAATGAAATATAATTGAGTATAGGCCTTTCGAAATACTTACATTGTTTATAACATTATGCACTTTATTTTTCACTATCATTTTCTCTGTACTTTTATGATTTTATTCAAAATTCGTTAATCTTATAAGTAGGGCCCGAAAGTTTGGCAAAATGCCTTTTTGTTTTTATTACTATTTTAAGAGTTCGAACAGTAAAAATCAACTAAATTGTACTTCTGTAGTTGTTTTGATATATTTTCATTTTGCCTTTTTTGCCTATTTTAGCTTCTGATGCCTCCTTTTGCCATTTTGTCTTAATTTTGTCTTTTTCAGTACAGCTCTGTGTATACGATATACCCTTCTGAGTGCTGGCGATTACACAAGGGCGAAGAACGAAAAATATCATTCAGTTTTAACTTATTCCATTTGAAGATTCAAAAGGGAGTCCTCAATAGAATTTCAAAGAGACAGCGTCGGGAATAAAACAAATTCGGAGCCATCATAAAGAATGTCCATGTGGAATGAAGATTATAAAGAAAATACCGTTTCCTTACATTTTAAGTACTAAATAAATTTTAGAGTTAGGATAAAAATTTGATTTATTTTAATTATTATTTTTTACGATAATTCCTGTTAAATGTGATTTTTCATTGTTTACATGCTCTTTGGCATCCCTACTTTAGCTAGAATAAATGCCCTTTGGATGCATATTTTAGTGAAAATAAATGCCTTTTTGCTTACCTATTTGAGGTAAAATAAATTCCTGAACTAACGGACTCAACTTATAAGCCTTATTTACCCTTTTTAACTCTAGCTATAGTTACAGCTAAGAAGGTATTTCCGTAGTCCTTCCTGATGACTCCTCTTACCCAGGCTCCCCTGCACGCGAAGTCGTATTCCCCCTGCGGACTATCCTGCTCCGCTGGCCGTTGACTTCGTTTATGTGCAGTCGTGACCGGCCCTGAGAATGCGCAGGTGTTTGCACACTAGTACCCGCCTCCGCCTCCGCGAGGTGCATTGCGCTCGGTGCGGGGGTAATGTGTGTTAAGAGCGGGGAAAATCGAGAAGAACCGGTCCGCCCACCCACTCTCCGGCGAAATCATGGAAAGGGGCCGCCCGCCCGACCGGCCAGCCGAAGCAGGAATCGAACTGCGGACTCTGGACTAAGAAGCATGATCTATTGACAGTGCCTTTTTACGTTCTCCTTTTCTCGAATTAATGAACATTAAAGACGCTCTAGGTAGTCGTTTCAGATCATTGATTCTAGAATGAAATTCCGCCGAACAAATTTCTTTTACGGTTTAGATGGTTTACAGTTTAAATGGTTTGAAGATCATGCGCCAATATATTGAATGTAATCCGTAAATGAGTTTACTGTATTCCAAAGTGTAAAGGTTCCGAAAATCAGAAGAGAATTATTGCAACATAATATTAGCAATGTCGTACACCAAATCTTTTGTGACTGCGAAAATTATCAGAAGGATAACTGATCTAAATTGTGTATTGACGTAAAATAATTGTCACAATGTTACTGAAATAAAACATGAAGCACCATTTCTTTAGTCTCAAAATATATATCCAGGTCGCCACAAACGTTATAGAAACAAAACTATGTTTTTGATAATTCATTTTTATCCATTATGTTTTATGTTTAAATTTATAATTATTTTCCGTTTATTATTTACGATTTTAAATTAGTTTTTGATCATCAAAACTTTTGTTGCATTTTTTGATAGTGGAAAAGTAAGTAGTATGGAAACCTTAAAACCAACAAATAAATATTTGACTGAAATACATAGTTTTTTTTTCATGAGTTCAAATTGTGTTTCAGTCTACATTAATAATGTGTACCAAATGACTAATGATTAAAAAAATTATAGTGGAATTTCATGTTTTTTACGTCAACAAAATATAAACATATCCCCCCAATAATACGAGTTCATTGTTAATTTTTTTAAGTATAAATAATAAAAACGAAATCTTGCAGGAACATTTTTTCTTACTACACAGTGAAGTTGAAAATTACTGCTTATTATAAGGGATATTTATTTTTCGAAGTTAAAACAAAAGTACCCCCGGAATTTTGAAAGCTTCCCTACACATTTTCATAGTGTGTAAGTCAATATTATTGAAGGGTAAAACGTTTAATCAAATAAAAGATAAATTAACCACAAGCATTATGAATAATGGACTACTGCTGAGCAAATAAATTCAACGAACCACTTACTGGCAAATATATCCCGCATTACATCTCTCAATTACAATACACTCATTACAATACACTCATTACAATACATTCATTGCAATACACTCATTGCAATACACTCATTACAATACACTCATTACAATACACTCATTGCAATACACTCATTACAATATATCTAACAAAGAATCTTCATTCACCCAGTTGTTCTCTCAACTCGATGCAACACGGGAGGCCAAGCGGAGAAATATTCAAGCGACGTCCGCCGGCGGAGGGCTTGAAGAGAACGGAAATGCCCTCTTCGGCCCAGCCCCCCTCCCCCGCCCTTCGCGAACTCATTTGCTACCTGCGCCGCCCCGCGAATCGTCGCGTGGCCGTTTCCGCTCCTCCCCCACCGAGACACGTGTTGGCCTGACCGCCCCCCCGCCCGCGCGGCGAGTCAATGCGCCCGGCAGCTGCCCTTCCGAGTCATTGCGCCCTTTCACCGCGCCCGCCGGCCCAGCCCCCGCCCCCGCCCCCGCCCCGCCCCCGCGCCCGGACGCTGAGTCAGCCCTTCCCCGCGAAGTAATTGTACCGCGCTCACGTGCTCTGCCCAGAGCCACTTTTCCCGGGGCAAGTTTTTCTCAATGTTGCCGTAAGACCAATCCCCGACACTGCTCTGCCTATGACCGGGTGGTCCTAGGTTCGAATCCTGGCAGTGACAAGATTTTCGACACTAGCTTGCCAGATCTTTTTTTCGACAATAGGTTGAATTCAGTTGCTGTCTAGAGGAGAATTCTAGCGGCCGGCTGCTCTGATCGGTAGTTTTCCGTGGATTCTCCGATTAACACAAGGCGAATGCCGGAGCATTACCCTAACAAACGGGCCAGGGACCTCGCGCGATCTCTCCTTTCTCTACCTTGTCCTATCATCTCCCATTACACACACACTTACACTATCATGCACTACACTACCATATATTTCGGGAGACCGGTCGAGAGCTTAGAGCTTGTCCCGGCTGGGGCGGTGCCCCGCTGGTGAGAGATACCTGGTTGATGCGAAACCCCGCTAGCCGACGGTAGGTCGGCGCCGGATCTCGTCATCCAGTGGGGAGAGATCACCGTCACCGGCTTATGGAAAACATGCACTACTCTTACGGGACTAATGACCTCAAGAGATCACGCGCCCGGAATAACTATCAACCCACCAACCAATCTCCGTCATTTACTTGGGATGCTGATTAGACAAAAAATGGATTACAATTTATAAGTGATATGAGTATAATAACTTATATTTTATAATTTATTACATTTATTATATTTGAGAAAAAATATTGTATGATAAAACATTATTTTGACTAATATTGGAAGATATATTATTTAATTGTAACTACTATTATTAATAAGAAAATAATATTTACTCATTAAGTAATAAAAGTTAAGTAAATAATATTGTTTAACTAATATTGTAAGAGATATTTTCCTGAGATATTATTTAATACTCAAACGAATGTGCTGCTAGATTCCAACGCTCCACTGCTCTAGGCGCGCAGGTCATGATAGCGCCTCGCGAGTGTAATAGTCGTACGTTCATGTCACAAAGGAATTTTTTCTTAACGTAATGCATGGAAAACATTGTTTACTAATAATTATATTTTCATTCTTACAACAGCCTTATTCTTTCTGCTTACGTAGGGAAACGCCGTTTTTAAAACAACTTACTACTGAATTTTTAATTTCCAAAAATAGATTATGAAGGATTTCATTTATTACATTTCAATATACTACCAAACCTGTTATTGCTCATTGAAGAATGGTTTTTGATTTAAAATTTCAAACGATGTGAAATACGTTTCATATTCATCTTCAATAATATTGAATGATCTGCAGTCTGTGCAAGCTACACTTGTTTGGACTTAAAGGTGAGTACCAATTGAAATGTCTACATTACGTAATCAATTAATTATCTATTCATTCTCCACATAAAGCAAATTAGCAGCGAGTGATATATAAGTAACTTTAACCATTAATAAACTTTTTATTTCGTTCAACAATTAATATCATCTGAAATTACCACGAATGTGACATGACATATTTCCCTGGAACATCACAGGTGCGCATGTAAGAAACTTGTAATGATGATTATGCACATGGCAAATGCACCTGCATAGCGCCTCTAGACTTGTTTCCCAGTCGATGGACGCGTCATATTAATGTTCGCTACGAAGCCGGATAGATGGAAGGAATGGCAGTCTAATGGAGGATTTACATATTGCAATTGCCCCCAAGGGATCTTGTAGCACAAATAATTTGAAGAAGAAAATAATAGACATGTGTATTATGCCAAAGATTAACATTCTCGTGAAAAAAGCCTTTTTACTGTAAAAATGGGTTATTCAAATTGTTTAATTTTTGTGTATACATGTGTAAATGATGCTAATTGTACTCTTTTGAATTCATTATATTAGAATGTGATTTTTTACATTTCGTAATCTTTTAAACAAATGGTAAAAAATAGTGACGTACTAATAATAATTCCGATGGAAATTCTGGTACAATAAAAACATTTTTCTTTATTTGTGCTTCAATAATATAGTATATTTTTTTAAAATTTTACTTGATCAATAATATTCTAAAAGGAAAAACGATTTTTACATTTTAATCCTTTTGCAGGATAACAGAGAATTTCAATCCGCACCAATATTTCCTTTCTGTTCTTCTCCCCATTGGTGTTGCGCTAGCGACAGAAAAATCAGTGAAGCAACGGACTCCAACATACAGAAGAAATTAAAATAATGAAAATATACCACGAAAGAAAGTACTACTAAATTTGTTTTTAAGTGTTTTTTGACGTGCTGTCATTGCTTTGCAATACACTGCACTTGCTGAGGACACCGTTAATTTGAAACTTACTTCAGCGTCTTGTCCTGAAAAAGGAGAAACAACTTCATGAAGATCAGTTGTTATATCTGCCAACATAAACTATTATCTACTAGCATCTACTATTATGTACTGACAAATTGTAATAGTGTTCTATTTAATATTTTTAAATGCAGTTCGTGGCATACACGAAATTTCTGAAAACTGATGAGTATGTCGCTTTAACAAAATGTGTCCTCGGTGTCTGATTTTGGGCAGCTATTACCATTGCTTCCGATTCTGCCTTACCTTCCCCTTTTAGCAACATAAATGATTGATCACTGATGACCTGTTATTACCATCAACATTACTAATTTTGAATGCGCTCAGAATCTGGAAGTATATTAAGCAACTTCCAGCATGGAACAGCGACTTTTTGATATAATTGGTGTGTAAAGAACTGTTGTTAATCATGTTGTGCTGTGAATACTACAACTGTTGTAATGTATATACTATACTGTTGTTGCATAAGTCAGGAAGACTGTTTTCATTTAAATACTTAATGTATTTTAGTGTGACAGGAGAGTATAATATTTGTTGCTCTTAAGCATTGTGCATGTAGTTGCTTGGAAAATCATTTTGTGTGGAATATTTCAGCAGAATTTTTGCTACTGCAGGCCACTAGTCTACATTGTAATTAAGACAACAATGCAGCCCCTTGTCATGTGAAAAGTGGTTTCATTAATGGTTTAGTTATTTACCTAGGAAGTCGGGGAGACTCGAGTCCTAGAAACCCTAGGAACTCGCAGAAAATCGAAAAACAAACAGTTTCGATTTTCACTGAAAAACAAATACAAGATTGTCATCCAAACTTCTAAAGTTAATTTTTTTAATACCTTGTTTATAACTCAGTTATCAAAAAAAGTTAATATAAAAATAATTACTGATTCAATCATTGTATAAATAGATCGGCAAGGGATATATATACAGTACGCACGATAGTATACAATGCGCTCTATAATTAATACTCTTTAGGCCCTCTGTCTCGCAGTATAACGGTGGCGGCAACGGAGATGGGAGCTGCAGTGGCGGCACTCATCCATCTGCAAGTCTAATCCCGAACGTTGTGACCACAGCCACCACCGCCGCCACCGCCGCCACCGCCGCCACCGCCGCCATCACCGTCGTCGCTACCGCCATCGCCACCACTGCCGCCACCGCCGCCACCGCCGCCACAGCCGCCACCTCCACCGCCGCCCCCTCACCGCCATCGTCACAGTCACTGCTACTGCCTCGGCCAACGCTATCGCCAGCGAAACCCACAACAACGCCAAAGCTACATCTTCACAGCCACCTCCACTGCCATCTTCAGCGTCATTACCACTGCCACTGCTGCGCCATCTTCACAGACATCGTCATAGTTAGTGCTACTGCCACCTCGTCTACAGCCACCGCTGCCGCTAGCGCCATCTTCACAGTCATTGCCACAGCCACCGCCACCGCTACCACCATCTTCACAGCCATCGCCACAGCCACCGCCACCGCCATCTTCAAACTATCGCCACAGCCACTGCCACCGCTTCCGCCATCTTCACAACCATCGCATCGCCACAGCCACCGCCACCGCTTCCGTCATCTTCACAGCCACCGCCACCGCTACCACCATCTTCACAGCCATCGTCACCGCTGTCGTCACAGCCACCGTCACCGCTACAGCGCCGCATGGGAGAGAGTGGGGCCCGGCTGCTTTTTGCCGCCTCCATGCTAATGCTCGCAGTCCACGCGCATGCATATGGATGACGAGCACAGGTGGTTGAGGCGCCGTGACAAATGAGAACGAGGGTGGCGGCCCGAGATTTGAAGGCGCACCGTTCTGGGGCGGCGGCAGCGGAGTCAGGGTTGGTTTTTGAGGGATGATGTAAGATGGGACCAGCTGAAAGGGGGTGATGATGAGTAGTGACGGTGAGGGAATGAACAATGATAACAGCTTGCGGCAGGAACAGTGTCATCAGAAAAAATAGAGGTGATGTATGATGAACAGTGCTATCATTGTGGGAATGGAAGTAGTGTTTATAGCGTTGGCTGTTGTGTAGCGAAATGCTTGAAGCTGTCAGCAAGGTATTACCTTTCGTATGCTTGGTGAAGGATAAGAGAAGAGGTCGTTGCTGATGGTCGTTGTCTCTTGTAGATTTGCTCAACGTTTTTGTTGCCCTACGTTTGCTCACAGGAAGAAAGAAGGGTCGGTTGTCTCTCACCTTTCTGACACGCCGAAACTAATTGCTTATGTGTTTAGTAGCTACTACAGTTAGACGCAGAAGAAATAAAGTAAAGAAATTTCCCAACATTATTGATTATTTATGTTTGTTACCGTTACGTAATACACATTTTAACAATGTTGATATAGGACTTACATACGAATGGTTGCATAGGCTTTCGCGACCGACGTCTATTGAATCTTGGCTGTCCGGGACACTTTCTGCCTCGTATAGGCTAATGGGAATTGTATGCATATATGAAATGCACTGAATTATAGCAGTAATTTTATTAATATATGATCCTGAGATATATTTGACGTTTACTTTTGTTAATCCTGTCAATTGTTGAAGTTGCTCACACCTCCATGAAGCATTATTTTCAATTAAACATTATGAGTATCGAAGGAGCATGAATCTCAGTAATTATTTCTGATGGGTATACGTTTTGAAATGCAGTAACATTTCATATTAATTTATTAAGTCATGAATATGTAAAGCCTCTGGGATGGTTCATGGGCAGCGCACTAGCTTCCCGTGCTGTGGTCCCGGGTTCGATTCGCGGTCGAGGCAAAAATAGAATTGTAGCTTTCCTGTAAAATCGTCCCAGTTTCTGTTGCTGTGGGACGAAGAAAAGATCAAGCAGGTGGATCTTGCTAGTTACGGTGAAGAGAATACGTCACGTTCGCCTCATGTCGCTCTTACCCGCAAGCATGGGAATTTAACTAGGCCCAGGTGCGGGGGACACCGGTAGCTGGTAGGCGAAGTCGGACTCCCAATAACTCCAAATACATACATACATTAATATCTAGTTAAGTTTGATTGCCAAGCATGTCTCGCAATTAACAAGGATACTTTCGTCAATAGTTGTCTACTGGCGTATATTTATAACCAAGTCTCGCCAACATGACACCAATTTGGATTGTCAGAAACGGGATGTAATCCAGAACTTCTGGGTTCGATTTCCCTGGTTCAATTCGGATGACTAATGCTTTAAACACGTTGAAAACTATTTAAATTTCAAATTGTTGATATTTAATTTAAATGTTCGAAAGAGCATCTTCAAAAGGCCTGTCACACTCCTCAGGCAGTCAGAATCATCCAGTTTGAAAACAGTGTTTTGTACTGAAGAACCAGCCGACTCATCGGCTGCTTATCTCTTTCAGGAGGCATTTCAATAAAACCAACACCCAAATAAAAAAACAATAAAAAAAACAACGACAATCTTTACATCCCAAGGCCTTCATTGTGTTGAATAAGCGTAAAACAGGCGTTCGTACTACATCTTCCTCCGCGTAGCTTTCTCCAGCTCCCTCAGCAGCCATCCCGCCCACTCCCAAGCGGCAGCCCGTCCTCTCATACTGAGGGTGCGCCCATCCGTGAAATAATCACAGAACGGTGAGGGCGCACGGCGCGGCGCTCTAAATCTACACTCGTATCAGCGTTGTTTTTCCGCTTGACAGCCGCGGCGCGCCGGCCTAACTTATTACTCCGCCGTAGGCTTGCCGCGCCGCGGTCCGCACCCAGGCCTCGCCTTGCCACTCCGCGCCGCGCCGCACAGAGGGGCTAGAAAGAGGAAAAGTTGGCAAAACGTAGTTTGAAGCGTTTTTGGCAATAAAAATAATTATAATTTTATAAAAATAATTATTATTTATAATTAAACAATGACTTATTTAAGGGGGGAGATACAGCTTACAGCTGTTACATTTTTATTGTTTTTCCACTTTTTTTTCTCCATTAAAATAATACTCCACAGCAGTGAAAATGAACTTTTACACAAGATTTTCTTTCTTCTGCAAGGAAAAAATTTCTTTAAATTATATATAAATATTTTTTTTAATCAAAGTTTAACCAGTTTTTTATACACTGTCTTAGTGTTTCTCTGATAACTCAAATAATTTTCGAGATTTTTACAATTTTTTTCTTTCAAATTTTTGGCAATACTCACAGGTACAAAACCATGCTCTTTCATTTAGGCAAGGATAAATAGTATTTTTAATTTGAATACAAAATTAATAAAGTGATTATTAATAGTTTTTTCTGTTTTATAATTTTTTATCACAAAAACTATTGATTTAAAGTGTATGATTTAGCATGGTTTTGTGGATTATACTTGGTTAAATGCATCCTAAAAACTTTATAGCTCTAAAATGATTAGTTTTTTTAGTTATAAGAGGGATCTTAAAAACGGTAATTCTGGAGTACCAAGGAGGACATTAGATTCATGAGTTTTGTTTACCTTACTACTCTAATAGATGCTTGATGCTGCGACATACCTTTTTAATCATAAATCTAATACTATTGCAGATATCGAAATACGTTTTTCACCGAAATATTCTTAAATAATTAATGCTTAGGCAAATAAATGTTTTCAAAAATAGATTTTTTAAAAGTTTTAAGGTGTATCTTTCCCCTTAATTGTTTCACCTTTAAATATTTATTTACATAACTTCAAAGTCAGAACTTTCATTATGTCAGTCTTCTTCAAAAGTGAATTTGTACTTGAAGCCATTAATATTTATGTAATTTCTAGATCCATTGCATTTGTGATAATTTTTCTCCATTCCACTTACAAAATCGGTGGGTTAGATGCAATTAACGGTCTGCGAAGCACTTCTATTTTTTCTTTCTTCCAGGCTGCACTTTTTTCCATTTTTATTCAGTGTGTTTAATAACACCATACAGACCCCTCCTTGTTGATAAATAGCTATCAGTACTAGATCATGAAGGAAAAATAAAAAAAAATAATATACTAGGCAAACAGGCTAACAAAAGTAGATGAGCACCGTCAAAAAAAATACTTTAACGCAAAATAGGGAAAACATGGGAAAACTTTGATTAATGTTTTGAAAAGACGATAAATTCCAGAATCAGTCAGTTAAATATCATAGCCCGGGAACGCCTAGAAGGTAACTTAAAGACAATATGAAAAATCGCATTTTAACATTTCATTTCATTGTGACACGTAAACTTTCTACTTGAAATTATTATTCAAGAAATATATTTTTAGAAATACATATTAAAGTACATATCTCCAGATATCGTATTCATAGCACGTACGATTCTGCTAGTCGAGGGAGCAAAAATATTTCCATCGAAAAACACACATCTTTACCTTACTGCGAGAGCGAAGAAGTGCGCTGCGCATCACTTGTGCAAGTTCAAACTTGCACAGAAAGGAGTTGCGTGATTCCCCCTTCCTTTCCTGGTCGGGACACGATGAAGGGGACATTTTGCTTACTCTTCCATATGAAATGAAGCTTCTGATGTATATTTTGATTTCGGACTTCTGCCAACGTAGCGGCGGCGATGGTGGTGTAGCGGTTAGAGTACGCTAACCCAAGTTCGCGGGTTCAAACCCGATGGAAGCCGTGGATTTTTAAGGGCGAAAAAACCCTTCGTACGCCTTCCTTCGGAGGGGAAGTAAAGCCGGCTGTCCCATGTTAGTAGATTTACTGCATGTAACAGATCCTCAAGCCTAAATGATGCCTCTGAGCTAAATTCAAATCGCCTGTTTCGTCGCCCAAGTAATACCTCCCTTCTCCCATGGTTGGTGAAAGGAGTGTAACGAAATTTGCGTGGTCAGACGGAAGAGCAGGCCTCATGGCCTGAGTCTCGCCACGTAAAATAAGGCCAATTCAATTCAACGTTCTACTCCACTCTGGCAACACTGTGCGCCGTGCCGCTGACCGCGTGGCCTAAGTACACACGCGGGGTCTTAATTACCCGCGTTAAACCGCCGCCGTGTGCCCGCGTTGCCTCACCCAGCGCTCACCCGAAGATGGATTGTGAGGGCGAGGTGAAGAGGTTGCGGGGCGACGCTGAGCTGGAGGTTGTGAAGGAGGTGGTGGGGATTAGGAGTGGATGAAGGTACAGTAGTGTTTGGGTCGGTGGATATTTTAATCATGGAGGAGAAGGAGGTATGTGTGAAGGTGAACAAGGCATTGAAGGTGAACAGAAAAGTCGAAGGGGAACATTTATGGAGACATTTCACTGCGTTTCTAATTGAGAGTGAACACAGTTGCGAGTGTGAAGATCTTATATGAAGAGGAATAGGCAAAGTAATGGCATTTATGAAGTTAAGGGAAGAAACAACTTTGTTGTGAAGAATGGAGGTACTAGAGAATAACAGGGGGTAGATGGGGTACGTAAAAAGAGGTGGTATTGGCGGGGACATCGATGCAGATATCGACAGCAAATACCTATCATATCAGTGCGTTAATGTGAAGTTGAGGGGAAAAACGCAATTACAGAAAAGGTAAGATTTGGTTATTGACATTAAAGCAGAAAAAGATAGTATGGGTGTGTAAATAACGGTCATATGGACAAACTATGGTCAAAGTTTGGACAGGAAGATAACACCTTAATAATTTGCTACATTGTGATATAAGTGACGAGAATTGGTAATGTAGTACGTTTATTTGAAGTAATTCACATATCCTTTTGAAGTCCATTTATTTTGTGTACAGATAATTATGTTGTGTACTGATATATAGCAAAAATGCAAGTACCTAAAATTAGAAATTACCGTCTTGATTCTGTTTTGCTTGCCACGCTCGTGTCTATTTTTGTTCTCTCTTTTCTATGTTCGTTATTCCTTCTATTCACAAAAGAGAAACGAAGTCTCCTTCATTCCGGCTACTGATGAGCATAGCCTTCCCCACACGCTCACAGATACACGTTGCAGCTGTCAGGGCCTTGTTATTCATTACACTCGGATCATATCTCTGAGTTTTTATACCGAAAGAATGCTCAAATTAGTAGTTAGTTTTGTAGATAGGTAAATTTCCTGTTTGTGAAGCTTATCAATCTTAAGATGTCACATAAAAACAGAGCTCCAATCGGTTCACATTTTGCCCGCAACTCCAGTACTTTGATTAATGTTTGGCTACTCGTATCGTAAATAACTGCTTGCATTAAGATGTAATAAAATTTATTACACAAATGCATGTACGAAACGACAAATCATTGTAATTACCTGTGAACAGGAGAGTTTTGCTAATAATAAAATAATGATATTCAATGTAATAAATATTCATACAGTTATACATCCGTAAATTTCGATAAACAAAAAAAGGTCTGCTACTACTGAATAACACCTTTTTAAGGTCAACTACACCTGATCTTCAACTCCGCCTCCCAATAAATAAAACCATTAATTTTCTTAATTGTTTATAGATGCAAAAAAAGTGAAATGTCATTGAGACTCCTTACCAGCCCCTGAATAGTTACCTTTCTGTATGTATTTTGTACAAATAATTTAAATTTACTTTGCTGAGAATAAAATATAGAATCTTAACAATAAACAAAAAATACATTATTGAGTATTCTCTTACAAAGTTTAACATGCCATTAGAGCATTTTTGCAATTATTCATGTGATCTTATGTAATGGAATTTATTCCAGAAAATTTAATTACATTACTGTCTATTGTAATAAATTTACATACATGTATACTTTCTCGTAGACCTTGAAATTACAATTAAATCACTACTGTTAGTACAGATTAAAATAATGCTGAAAAGTTAACTGTATATGAAGTTTATCATGCTAAGAAAATAAGGAGAAAACCGTATGACATCAGGACATAAACATAATTCTCACTATAAACCACGACGCATTTTCCCCTTTTCTGCTTCAAATTTTTCACATTAGTAACACGATATCCGCATCAGCCATTTGTGAAGTTGACGCCTTTGGACCGCCCGTCCGGCGCGGTCGGAAACGCCGTCGGCGGGCGCTGCGTTTTGTGTCGCGCGCAGAAGGAATTCCTCGGAGGGAAGGGACCGCCTTCTGTATCTCCGCGCCGCTACCCTTTCCTCCTCCGGGCGGCATTCAAGTGTCGCGGGTCGGACACGTCGACGGCGAAGACGACGACGGTGGTGGCGTGAAGAGGGGGAGGGAGCTGAGGTCGAGCGCAGCTGCCCGCCTCCGGGCCGCCCCCGCGCCGCCTCCGCGCCGCCCTCGCGTCGCCCCCGGCTGTGTAAACAGGAGAGCGGGCGGCGCGGCTATTGTGAAGAGCATCCCCGGACTCGCGCCGCCTCTCCTCATATTTCATCTCGTGGGGACACTGAAGCGGCCGGCCCGCCCTCCGACCTACCCGGCACCGCCCTGCCTGGCCACGCCCCCCTCCCCGCCCGCCACGTCACGCCGACCTGCCTCATCTCGCCCGCCTAGCCCCGCCCCGCACCGTTGCATCGCTCCCCGCCACAACGCAGCCCGCCCCCTCACGCCATGCCAAGTCCCATCCCGCCCCGCCCCATCGCGCTCGCCAAAACACGCAAGACTATATTCCACCCCGCCAGGCCAGACACCGCCCCGTCCCATCCCGCTCGCCAAGCCACATCCCGCCAACCTCCATCCAGCCAGGCCCCATACCGCCACGCCACGCCATGTCCCTCTTAGCCATGTCCCGCTCCGCCACATCCCATTCCGGCCGCCACGCCAAGCTCCATACCGTCCCGTTCCATCCCATCATCAAGCCAAGCCCCGCCATTCCCCGCCATTCCCCGCCACGCTCCGGCACATTCCTCCCCGCCCGTCACACCAATCCACTCCACGCCATGCCACCTCATGGCAGTCATGCTACGTAACGTCCCATCCCGCCCGCCTCGCCACGACAAATCCGCCCCACCCCGCCTGCCATTCCACGCCATGAACCACTCATCTTTGGCCGTCCCCGCTCGACCCCGCCCGACCCCGCCAGACCCCGCCCGTCCCCGCCAGGTCTCGCCCGATTCCGCCCGTTCCGGCCCGTCCCCGCCCAGCCCCACCGGCTCCGCTCGACCCCCCGACCCCGCCCCCCGTCCCCGCCCCCGCCCCCGTCCCCGCCCCCCGCCCCCGCCCCCCGCCCCCGCCCCGTCCCCGCCCCGTCCCCGCCCCGTCCGCCCCGTCCCCGCCCCCCCGTCCCGCCCCCGTCCCCGCCCCCCCGTCCCCGCCCCCGTCCCCGCCCCGTCCCGCCCCGTCCCCGTCCCCCGTCCCCGCCCCCGTCCCCGCGTCCCCGTCCCCGCCCCCACCCCGTCCCCGCCCCCGTCCCTCATTCCGCCCCCGCCCCGCCCCCATCCCCGCCCCCCGTCCCCACCCGGCCTCGCCCGGCCTCGCCCAGCCTCGCCCTGCCTCGCGCGACCTCGCCCGGCCTCGCCCTTCCCCGCCGCTCCCTATCATCCCCTCCCCGCCTGACCCCGCGCGGTCCCCAGGCGCCACCCGGTGCCGCCCTGCTCCACCCTGCTCCGCCCCCTCCCAGTCTTTGCGACGCGACGGTGTGGGCGCTGCGGTGCCCCGCGCTCCCTCGCGCTTCACGCCCCGCGCGCACGGGGCGTCAATGGGGCGACGCGCGGCGGCCGCGGCCTGTGTCACGGAGACGCCCACATAATGCGGCGCGCGATTGCGCTGGCTGCTGTGGCGAGGGGTCGTGGCCTTTATGGCTCCGGGGGGAGGCGCTCGTTTTAAAGCTATCCGCAACATTTGCAACGGGAATGGTACCCTATTCTTCGGTTTTGGGATGTGCCGGTCAGATGGCCTTGCAGCTGATATTTCTTTCATTTTAAATCGATTTATATTATATGATGAATCCAATCACATTCGAATAAATACGAGGGTTGGAGTAGAAGTCATGTTTTTTTTAAGAAATGTTATCGAAACGCATAATTATATTTGTCGCGTGAAAGAAATGCTGATGTGAGAATGGTGTGAAATGCTGATGAGAGAAAGAACAGCTAATGTGTCTTCCCAACAACAGATTTTACATGAGTGTGTGTATTAGCTCCGAGAGCAATGTGATATCAGTTGTCTGACTCCCGCCGTGCGAGATAATTGTAACCCGTTGGGGGCAGCGCGCATACTCCAAGACAGCCGTTCTCCATTGGAGAAATGCCCGAGAGAGTCACAGAGAATTGGTGGAAGCTGTGAGGAATAATACTTTTCAATACCGGACAGTCGCGAGATGAGCAGAAAAGTTTCGGCGAGTTCGCGTAGCAAGCAATGATGAGCACGTGATGATCTGTGAGTGTGCGGACCGATGTGACATGTGCGGTAGTCGAGCATTTGCCTAATTGGGCTTTTACCCGTAGTACGGGTATGCATTGCTTTTGGAATGTTGTGAACTCGTATAAGCTACAATGCTTGAATTCATACTATCATTTCAAATATCTTAATAAATATGAGAACCCTAATTTGATGGGTCGTCAAATGTCAATGGAATTAGTTCAGAACTTGTCCTTTCATGTGTGTATTTCACATTTTCCACCCATGCGCCTATTCTCACAAAAAAAAATGTCATGACTCATGCCCCAACCCTCATACATTTAAATTTTTTTTTTTTTTTTTTTTTTTTTTGCGAATGGTGATTTTCGTTCTTTGGGACCGTGTCATAGCTTTAGGTGCAATTCTTCCTTTAAGGATATGCTTTTGAATTAAAAGGGCAACAATCAATCACTCTTGATGTTATCTCAACACAAATATTTTTAGTCTTTTGACTTTTATTCGTTAGCACTTCTTAAAAATGCATTTGCATAAAACCTTTCTCTTTCAGTACACATTTCATGTCTTTTGATTTTTCTTACGCTAATCCAGTTGCCATTTTCCCATGAATATCTAACTTTGTTATTCATATTATTATGTGCCATCATTTCCTTGTGCCATGTCAAGACCAACGTCTGAAATACTTTATGATTGTTCTAAATTGTTGTAATGTGGGATGTTTTTAATCCCGGATTGTTCTAATTCGTGAATTTCTATTGATTTAATTCGGGCATCATATTGTTTTGTCTGCATTTCTTCTCGACCAATACACACTTCTGCAAACTGCTGATGATTTGTCAACTTATCTGTGACTAGAGGAATTTGTAAAATGAATATGTATCTCAGAGCACTTCAAATAACACAATTTTGAGCAAAGTGAGAATAATTTTCATTGCATTTCGAATAAATTTTAACTATATGAATCGAATAATTATGTGAATAATATAATTAATTTTAACTTTGCAAATAGAATTATATTATTTTCTTAATCTTATATGTATAAGTCTACCACTAAAAAGACAGTATCTTCTGATATGTTGATTTTGTTGTCGATTTTAAATAAAACGTATTTATTGCATACTCAATTGTTTTAAGTCATGCTCTGCTCATCCCTTATTTGTTTTCTGTGCGTAGTATCAAGTGTACTTTCTCTATCAGCCTTAGTTTTCCATAAAAGCGCTTATTTTTTCTGATTCCATGTGGATGCTTTCATTTTAACAAATTATTTCACATTTCAATTGGGAGAAACAAATGTCACACGTCATAAACGTCACAAACCAAGTCATGATTTGATACATGAGAAATTTCAGTTCAAAATTTTACCATCTATTAAGAAGGAATTAATCATAGTGTGATATTACTTCACAAATTATATGGTACGTAAAAATGCATTGATACTGTTGAGATATAGATCTACCAGTTCATTACATGTCATTCTTTCATGAAGATGATTCCCTGATTCAGATCAGATGAGTAGATGGCAGACGGTAGTTTACAAGTTTAATAAGTGGCAGGAAAAGGAAAACACTTGATGAAATAAACTGTGAATCCACTTTGTTCTCCAAAATTCCGACTCTGACTGTTTGAAAGTGCAGTCCAGACTGCACGATTTCTAACTTTGCAGTCCAGACTGCACGATTTCTGCTTGGAAACCTTTGAGCATGTTCGTAATTTTTCATGTAGGAAGATTACAGTTTGACTCAAGCACCTCTAGCGACAGAATCTTTCACCTACGAATTTGTTTACCCGACGCTTCGGCAATCTGTCATTTCGATTTTGTGGTTAAATGTATCAAGATGCGATTGTGTGAAGTGATAGTGTGATGAACTATTTTTTTTCTTATTCCTACCTTTCTTTCTCTATACTCCTCAACCAGAAAGCACGCACAGAAATACCGGCACTGAAAGTACTCGAACGGCGCGTTGACACCCTAGCGGGGTCTTGAGGCGTTTCAAAGAGAATTCATACAGAAAACGTATATACGATATATGCTCGACTTTTGGCTTTTATATTTCTAGTTTGAGATGTTGAAATGTGTACAGAAATTATAAGAGAATCAGCACGAAAACTGTGCTGCGTATACCGGGCTTTACAAGTACAAAACTACTCCAGGGAGTTCCTGAACCAACAATGGAGCAGTTTGTGTTCCGGGAAAACAAGTGTGACGCCACCCCAACGCCCACATTCCAGGGCCCACGCAACCGAAGCCGCCCTTCGGCGCGCCACTGGCGCCGGGACAAACTGCCGGCGCCCCGCCCCTCCCGCCGCACGGCGCCTGGCCACCACGTGCGGCGCGGCCCAACACGTGTCGCCACGTGTGACTGCCACGGCTCCGGCGCCCACGACAGACCGCGCCGCTGCTGCGGATGGAATTAGCCGACCATTAGGGTCGCCGCGGACGCTTGACCTGGGTCCGCCCCCGCTTCCGGCGCCTCCTGCCACGCCCCCCGCTGGCCCCCGCCCCGCCTCTTCGCTGTCCCCCCTCATGAGCCGCCGCCGTGATCGATGCCTCGGGGGGTTCTCAGCTTCCTTGTCACGTCCGTCTTCCTTGTCCTTGTGGCCGTCCCTCCCCTCTGTTTTCGTCTCTCCCGACTGTCCGCCTTTTGAATTGAATTGAATTTGCCTTACTTTACGTGGCGAGGCTCAGGCCATGAGGCCTGCTCTTCCGTCTGACCACGCAAATTTCGTTACACTCCTTTCACCAACCATGGGAGAAAGGAGGTATTACTTGGGCGACGAAACAGGCGATTTGAATTTAGCTCAGAGGCATCATTTAGGCTTGAGGATCTTTTACATGCAGTAAATGTACTAACATGGGACAGCCGGCTTTACTTCCCCTCCGAAGGAAGGCGTACGAAGGATTTTTTCGCCCTTAAAAATCCACGGCTTCGATCGGGTTTGAACCCGCAACACCATCGCCGCCGCAGAGCTTCAGCTACCCAATTACGTTTCTTTGTTTCCGTTCGTTTTTTCCATTTCCTTGATATCGCGACTTTATCTCACCTACTTCCTTCACCTTCTACTTTTTACAGAATCTCTAGCACTTCATTTAATCGAAACCTACGCTTTACCCACGCCCCGTCTCTTTCGCATTCATTTTTTCCAATTCCTTGTTATCGCAGATTTATGTCACCTACTTCCTGTACTTCCTCTGTCGTTGATTTTTATTCATTCGTTTTTCTACACTTTGTACAGAATCTCTCATACATCGAGACCTACGCTTCACCCCCCCCCCCCCCCAGTCTCTTGGCTGTCCCCCCTCGTGAGCCGCCGCCGTGATCGATGCCTCGGGGGGTTCTCAGTTGCCTTGTCACGTCACCGTATGGTCGTCCCTCCCCTCTGTTCTCGTCCCTCCGACTGTCCGCCTTCTGAGTCTGCCTCCTACTGGAGTCGGAGCTTCAGCTACCCAATTACTAGTTTCTTTGTTTCCGTTGTTGTTTTCTTCATTTTCTTGATATCGCGACTTTATATCACCTGCTTCCTGTGCTTCCTCTTCCGTTGCCTTTGATTTGATTCATTCTTCTTTCTTCACTTTTTACAGAATCTCTAGCACTTCATTTAATCAAAACCCACGTCCCGTCTCTTCCGTATTCATTTTTTTCACATTTCTTGTTATGGAGGCTTTATGTCACCTACTTTCTGTACTTCCTTTCTCGTTGATTTTTATTCATTCTTCTTTCTACACTTTGAACAGAATCTCTCACACTGCATTTCATCGAGATCTACGCTCCCCCCTCTCCAGTCTCTTGGCTGTCCCTCTCGTGAGTCACTGCCGTGATCGAGGCTTCAGGGTTTTCTCAGTTGCCTTGTCGCGTCACCGTGTGGCCGATGCCTCCTCTCCGTTCCCGTCCTTCCGACTGTTCACGTCCTGCCTCCTATTGCAGTCAGAGTGGCAGAGCTTCAGCTACACAATTACTAGTTTCTTTGTTTCCGATCGTTTTTTCCATTGTCTTGATATCGCGGCTTTATATCTCATACTTTCTGTGATTCCGTTGCCTTTAATTTTTATTCATTCTCCTTTCTTCATTTTTAATAGAATCTCTAACACTTCATTTCATCGAGACTTACGTTTTACCTCTCCAATCTCTTCGCTGTCCTCTCTCATGAGTCTCAGCTGTGATCGATGCCTCGGGGTTTCTCAGTTGCCTTGTCACGTCACCGTTTGGCCGTCCCTCCACTCTGTTCCCGTCCCTCCGACTGTCCGCCTCCCGCGTCCTCCCTAGCTGCCACTCCACCTCCTACTGGAGTCGAGCTTCAGCTACTCGATTACTAATTTCTTTGCATCCGTTCTTTTTTTCTCATTCCGTTTCCCTGATATAGCGACTTTGATGTCACCTCCTTCCTGTACTTCCTTTGCCTTTGATTTTTGTTAATTCTCCTGTTACGTAACTATGTACTTCCGTCCCACAACAGTTTATGCTCCCGTGAGCGCCGCGATCGTGGGTGTTTCCAATAATTTCAGCTGCCGCTGCTTTCCACGTACCCAACGGCGTTGACAGTTTCCCTCACTGTTGAGAATTGTCAAATAAAACACTTGAAGTTCCAACAGAAATAAAATGTATTGTTCGAAAGTTCTGAATGGCTAATCAATCGGCAAACTGTTACCAGCTCGTCGTTCGCGAATATCAAGTTCTGTACTCTGGTACCACCGATTAATAATGTATAATACCTTCCCCAAGGTTTCGCTAGTCTTCTAAACCTTTGAAGACGCTAATAATTGGGTATTTACACAAATATTTTATTTTAAATACCGCAGTTTAATCGGCATGCGTACATCTCTTTCGAACTCTAGCTAGCCTCTCTCCAAAACAAACATATCTCCATAGCAACCCATTACATTGCTCAATTGTTTGTTCTCTTAAGAAGATACACTCGTATCGAGTTCTATTCTCATTTCGTAACATCTCTTTTCTACACTTTTTACAGAATCTCTAGCACTTCATTTCATCAAGACCTACGCGTCACAACTGTGCCTTGCCATCTATTCACTTCCAGCTTTAACCTGTTTAATCAAACGTTCTATTATGCCTTTCATAATGCAATACAATTCCATACCCAAATCACATCTTCCTCTCGGCTTCTGCAATTTGCCATTTTCTGAATCTTCACTTGTATTTCTCATTGTTCATCTTCATTTTTACGTCCCTTGCCTCTTTGTCTTTTTCTCTTTCTTCATTCCGCCGCCGCTCGGGCCGCTTCCTCTGCAAGCGCTCTTTCATCCTTGGGCCCTGCCCCCGCCCCCGCCGCGCGGCAATTCGTCAGCGCCAACGGGCGCGGCGCGCCGGTCATCCGTCTCCGCGACAGGAGGCGGTGCCCCGGCGGCGGCGGCGGCGGCGGCAGGGGCCGCGCGGGCGCGTGGCGGTTCGACCGGCTGCTGCTGCTGCTGCTGCTAAGAGCGTCTCGGATCCACCCCTTGCGACTCCTTGGTAGCGGTCTCACCTAACGTAGTAGCCACACGGCTCCTCCTAGGTTCTAGTCCTGACGGCGGCAGGATTTTCGACACTAGCTTTTCAGCTAGGTCGAATTCAGTCGCTGTCTGGAGGAGAATTCTAGCGGCCGGCTGCTCTGATCAGTAGTTTTCCGTGGTTTCTCCGATCAACACCAGGCGAATGCCGGAGCAGTACCCTACAAAACGGGCCACGGACCGCGCGCGATCTTTCCTTCCTCTTCCTTGTCCTATCCTCTCCCCTTACACACACACTTACACTAACATGCACTACACTACCACATATTCCGGGAGATCAGTCGGGGGCTTAGAGCTTGTCCCGGCTGGGGCGGTGCCCCGCTGGTGGGAGAGTCCTGGTTAGGGGGAAACCCCACTAGCCGACGATAGGTCGGCGCCGGATCTCGCCATCCAGGGGGGAAGATAACCGCCAACTCCCGCGAAAAAAACATGCACTACACTAACGGGGCTAATGACCAAAGCAGTTGACGCGCCAGGAAACACGAAAAAATCAATCAATCAATCAATCAATCAATCAATCACACGACTCCACGCGCGTAGGGATTTTTTTTAGTTTCTCTTATACAAACGTGTATACGGAGTAATGTACGTATTGTAGAGAAAGTTTTGTAATGCAGCGGAATATCGACTTCGCGATTTCAACGGAAATACACGTTTTGGGGACCCCTGATATTGAAAAACTACTAGTGCCTAAACCATGCGTATGATTTTCTTCAAAGTTGAAGAAACCCCTGTCTATCTGGCTCTAGTTGAAGCTCTGAAATTTTGAAAAAAACATTCTTTACAACCAATTTTTCTCAAAAATGGTTCCAAATTTGTAAATCAAAAGAGATTTTTTACTTGTTTCTCCTCCGCAGTATTCCTGAGGAGGCAAGAATTAATTTTCTGAAGTGGTTTACAATGATGCTGCCTTTTGGCTTATCAGCTGAGGAAGAGAGATTTTCTTGACAAGTAGTGAATGTTAACTAAAACTAAATTAATTTTAGCTTAAATCTAATTTTCTAGTTATTGCGTAGCACTTTGGTGTACGTAACTTCAACAAAATCATTATTACTTTTTCTTAATCTTAAGTAATGTTTTGTGCCTGCTATTTCTTGGTCAATTTCTCTTTTCTTTTTTGAAATTAATTATTTATTTCACGCATCATTCATTCTTGTTTCCTTATTTACTTAACCATTCGTTCTACTCATTCACGCCCACTTCACTACACGCGTGTAGGGACTGACAGCGACGGCGACTTGGTGATCCGCCAGCTAAGCAGGTGATTAAAAACTCTGATTTTGACTATAGAGAGCTTAAACCAGGGGCGCAATCCCCGAGTGGTCGAATGTGTGACCTTAGCTGTAACACGATTTCGGCAGCCTGGAATAGGTTCCGTACTCGGCCATGACTTTCTCGCTCATATGAAAACTAGTTATAAGGCTCTGGAATTGGCAAATAAATATAAGTATACATTGCAATAATATATAAAATAAGTATAATATAAGTATTGTTGAAACATTTAAGTAAGGTCCCTTACGTACCACATGTGATAATGATAAAATTTAAGACTTATGTAAGCGGAATCTGGGTGGAAAGAGGCTAATGCCCAAGGTGCCCTCAGTGGTTGCGATCCAGCCATGTCTGCATGTCGGCATGTATAAAGAAAGCAATAAAGAACCATTCCTACATTCGTTCCCTTGCGACTGCACTGGGCCTTCCCACTTTCGTGATCTTGTTCCTCCATGACGCTCCTTACGTTGGCGCCTTGTCGAGACGGGGTTGCTCGCTAATGGAAGGAGGAAAACGTGATCTCACCTGACGCCCAGTGCAGACACTCTGTACCTAGTGTTACCAAACTGTACTCTAAGCTTTAGAGAAGCGTTTAGCTGATAACTTTGTTAGCGAGCAGAAGGAAGAAACACTCCAAGAGAAGTGAAGAACAAATTTAACTAGTGGTGCTACTGAATGGCACAAACTTTCTCGCAGTAAAGTGTTTTAATTTCCTTGGTGTAGACTGGCTTTAAGGTCTTGCCCTATTCTCTTGCTAGCAGCCATCTATTGCCGCCTAAAGTACATTTTTTAATTTTTTTCAACATTTCGTTTCCTAATTGTAAAACTGAAATATTTCTTGAAGAATATTAAAGAACATAAAAAACTCATCCTAAATGGCAATTTTCATTGAAAACTTTGCAGCCGATTTTAAGAAAATGGCGTTTAAGCGTCACTGTAAATGAGAAATTTGAAGCTCTTTTTTACAGGAATTATTGAGTTTTCGAAAAAATTCATTTAAAGTCATTTAATGCACTTTCACTTGTAAATGCAAAAGTGTATGCAAATCGATGGAAATGTGCATATTAACGGCGTGAGAAATATTTTGAAAAAACAAAAGAGTACACCAAAATGAAGTTTACGCCGTTTTTTCGCGCAGGACTGCATAACTTTCTCTTTACTATGTATATTACTCCGTATATACGTATGTATACGGCACCGCCATATATAAAACGTAACGTAAAAATAGAGAACGTAAAAATAGAAACACAGACACTATTTCTGTCCTTACAATTATCCTTCATTTCACTTGAAGTGACCCCTCATTGAACTGAAATTATCTGTCGCAAACCGCTCTTTATTCAATTGTCTCTAGAAGTCTCGCGGATGCTAACGATAACATGTAAAGGGGATAGCTTGAACCCAAACAAACGTCTGTGTTCGATGCAACAGATGACAAAACTCGTTTGACCAGAATCTCTTCAAGTTCGACGATTTCTTATTAGTTTCATTAACTTTTTGATAAATTAATTCGCATTCCGTTTCCTTTTAAAATTTTGGAGTAAACCGCGTTTGAATCGTATGATTGGCAGTCGAATATGGATACCGCTTAGTTTGAATTAACTGATTCAACGTTTTTGGGGTTTGATGTAACAAAATCTGAAGTTTGCGGACCTCGACGGTATGAGTTTTCGTTCACAAGATGTCTTTAATAGTTCCTATTTTATTCTTACCGCTCACTTTTTTAACATTACGGCTGAGTTCAAAGACTTTGTCACGTCAAAGTATTAAGCTTCCTGCGACTTGCGAAATTTCATGTGGGTATAATAAAGTGCGGAGGTTGTTCTAGTACGAATAGCTCAGTTCCAGACAAAGATGAAAATAGGTGAATTTGAAATTATTCCTATTGTGAATGAAATCATGTAATCTGAACAGTTCTCATAAGAAGGTTCCATTGCAATAGGATATGCAGTTTGAAAGACATGCAGAAATAATTGAGAATTAAAAGTCGGTACACGCGAACTTCACCACATAACAAACGATTTGTTATACGGTACACACGAACATTATCTTTGAGTGTTGAAATCATATTGTTGTAAATAACTATAAAAGGAATTTAATGACGAAATATCAATTCAGTAATCCCCTCTGATTAAAGCAAAGCAAGAATAATAATGTTTCTCTTAAACTATTTTGTCTAAAATTATCTCACTTTTCCCTTAAGAAGACTTGTTTAATGAGGGGGAAACATTATTTATTGTACATCTCTTCAACCTGTCAATTTTGATATTTGCACTCATCTCGACATCATGATTAATTCAATTCAATCAATAAATTTGTACGAGTTGAAAAATAAACTTGTTAGTTTGTTTGAGATCGATAATCTACGACATCCTTCAGTCGATCTTCATGAAAGTTCGCACATCTAAGAGCTTTTTCATGGAGAAGGTTTTTATGCTGTTCACGTATTTTACGAGAAAAATGTGCAAAGTTTTTCTTTCTTCTCAATTCCCACGGTTATTCGGTTTGTATTTTTATATCCTCTCGCCTTTCTCTTACTACACAAAATGTAAGCACAGGCATAGACTAAACAGGTGTATAGACGGCTCACTGCGGGCAGCCGAGAGGGTACCCAGAAATGGTGTCCCATTCAGAGATGGCGCCACCGTCGAATTATTAGTTCCAATGAAAGTGGTGTCCGAGTAGAGTGCGCACAGGTCGCCCATTTGCCCCCACTACCGATTTCTCCCCTCCAGTACCCTGTGGCGGCATTTTCAAATCATTGAAACTGTTACTGTCGCAAGATCTTTCTACGGCATTTACAGCTAGGGAGCACATGATAGGGTGTTTCCCTACGCATAAGCACGCGGGACCTACCCCTTGACTGAACCAATTAACTGCATTTCAAAATGACGTGATCCTGTGACCAGATTTATTATAATCATGCGAGCACTTCTCTAATTCATTCATTGCAAGTTTGTAAATACAAAATTATTTATCATATAGCGGTGAAGAGTTCAGCGTTGCTCAAGCATTTATTAAGCAGATTCATCTATTAGATAGGAGAAAGAATGGATTCGACTATAGCTTATAATTCTAGAAATACAATTGCGGCCAAAGCTTTTATTTTGGCAGAAAGCTTTTTCGGTCGCATTGCGGCCATCTTCAGTGCTACAAAAATAATAACAGTACATCTAAATTGAAAAATAAAAGTTTATCTACTACAGAATATTATTATGCATTCAATACAATTAGAATTTAAGCAAAATAGAAAAATTGGAATATAAAACGTGAAAATAGAAAGAATTTTGAATAAAGAATACATGAAATAACAAATGTACAATGTAACATTATTGTTAAAGAAGCTATAAAGTGCGATAACTCTTAAAAGAAGAAAGTTTTTTGGAATGACATCAATATTATTCTAAAGTGGATTCTGACGCGGCTAGGATCCTCGGATCAGGCAACACATCGAAGGTCAAGGGCGTTGCACGCTATTTAAAAGAAAGCTCTCAATGGAGAGGGGAGAACGGGGTTTTTTCTAAGAAACGGCCATTAAGGAAGGCCCGGCCGGGTGGTGGAAAAGAGGCGGGCAGAGGGGTTAATGTGCCTGGGATGCCAGCTTCCGGAGGGGTGAGAGAGAAGGAATTTGTTCATTCAAAATAGTATGCTGGGGATTGTTTAATAAATTATGATGTGTATGGCTTCTAATAGAAGTCTGTCAGTGTACCTGTTTGCAATTTCCAAAATTTTGACTTCACTGTCTGCATTAAATGAGTGTTCTTGTTCCAAGAGGTGGCTGGCAAAGTGTGATTGTGTTCTTTTGTGTGTATGAGCTTGTACGTGTTCTTTGATTCTTTGTTTAAAGCCGGGACCGAAAAGGGATTGAATACCGGTAAGAATACCGGTATAATACCGGTATTTTTCCATACCTTTTTCAAATACCTTTATTCTTTTATACCGGTAAAACACCTGTATAGGACGTCTATACAGGTATGGACGTCCATAAAGGTTATACCGGTATTATACCGGTATTTTCAACGAAGAAATATAGCTTACCATCCATACATGTTGAAAAAATAGGTTACTTTAGTTAAAAATATCTCACAAAATGTTTATTAATCAAATATCATTTCATAATTGTTATTTATTGTTTAAATTATTATTTTGTATATGTATATATACATATACATATATCTTCTTCTTCTTATCTTCAAGTATTTAGGCATGATGCCTGTTACGCCGCTTAGTACTGGTCCTTCCAACGCATTCTTGGACGTCCTATGTTTCTCTTTCCTCTTGGTTGATAATTTGCCATTTGTTTATGAATGCGGTCGTTGTTCATTCGCAACAGATGTTCTTGCCAAGAGTGTCTGTAGTTAGTGACTTTCTCTATGAGACATTCTACATTTAGCTCATTTCGGATTTTTGTGTTCCTTTGTCTATCTAGGAGACTATATCCCGCTACCGCTCTAAGAAATCTCATTTCTCCTGCTTGCAGTCTTGAGATATCTTTTTTTGTCATTGTCCACACTTCACTCCCATATAAGCAAGTTGGTATTGACATAACTTTATAAAATTTGATGAGAGTGTCTCTTCTCACTTTTGAACTGAGTGTTCTTCTTATGGTACCATTCATTTGATTGAATCGTCCTATTTTTCTATTTATGTCGATTTCGCCATAAAATGATATGTCTGCTCCCAGGAATGTGAAGTGCTGTATCTGTTCTACAGTTTTATTATTTACTACAATTTTTGAGCGTACCGGGTATCGTCCTTGGAATGCCATCACTTTCGTTTTGGTGTCCGATATTTCCAGATTATATTCTGACATTATCCGCTGCAGTTCATGAGTTGCTTTTTGTAATATATCTTCGCCTTCTGCTATTATTGCTTGGTCATCTGCAAAAAGTATTGTCCATAATTTTGTTCTCGTTAAGTCTAAACTATAAAATTTTAATCTGGTCTTCCACTCGCGAAGAGCTTCGTCTATGTAGATATCAAACAGAATCGGTGAAAGACTGCATCCTTGTCGTAAGCCTTGGTCCACTTTCGCTTTTCGATCTATTTTCCAAGTAATACATATTTCGGATTCATTATACATACTTTCAATTACAAGAATCAGATGTTCAGGGATTCCTTTCTTTCTTAGTACTTCAAAGAGGGTATGCCTGGCTACAGTGTCAAAAGCTTTTTTGTAATCTACAAACAAGATGTGGGTTTCTTTGTTATATTCTCTGTGTTTCTCTAGAATTTGTTTTAAGACAAATATATTGTCTATGCAAGACCTTCCTTGGCGAAAGCCACTTTGCTCTTCCATCAGCATTGTTTCTGCAATTTTCCTTAATCTAGAGGTCACAATTTTTGAGTATACCTTATACGCAACGTTTAGGAGACTTATACCTCTGTAGTTGTCACATATTGTTCGGTCTCCCTTTTTAAAAATAGGCAGAACTACAGCAAGTTTCCAATCGGTAGGCACTTTTCTTCTATTCCAGCATAGGTTGAAGAAGTGGAGAAGCCTTGTTTTAAATTCTTTAGTTGCACATTTAAGCATTTCTGCCTTAATGCCATCACTACCACTAGCTTTCCTATTTTTCATTTTAGCTAATGCCTCTTCCAGTTCCTCAAATTCTATCTGGTCTACGCTGTCTTCAATAAGGTTTTCATTTTTGTCTACCTTCTCATTCTTATCACTCGCATTCTTATTTGTCCATAAGTTCTTATAATAAGAGAGCCATTCATCTGACTTAATTACCTGTATATCTGTATATGTAGATATACATATACATATATGTATTATATATATATATATATATATATATATATATATATATATATATATATATATTGTAATGATTTGTGAGACTAGCCCGCAAGAATGCGTGGGACAAGGAACTTCTACATAAGCAAAGAGGAGCCAATAATGAAAGAAACAATAGACAACAGCGCCGCGTAATAATAATTATTAGAAAAGTAATAGAAAACAAAAGGGGGGCAATAGGCATTGTGAACAGTGAATAGAACCCAAATTTCGGAACATTTTGAACCAAGAATCACGTTATTCGAGCCACGGGTTCCGTAAATATTATAAATGGTATAAATTGCATGCATGACGGCGGAGTTGAAGACATGGTGACCATTGTTGTACCTCTGAAAGTTTATAATAAAACGAGTTTTATTGAATATCCAGTGAATGCCTGGGTGGATTTTGGCCAAACTTACAGAAATTATAGGGAAAAATATTTAGATCGGGGCAAAATTAGTTACGGCGCGGGGGGAATTTATGTAAGGCTTTAATAAATCAGTATCCAGTTCCATAGCATAGCGAGCTAAGAAAGAATTAAAAGAGCGACCGAAGATGTAAGTGACGTCATCACGAGTGGGGAAGACGGAAAATAAAGGGTTTTTGGAAAAAGGAAAACGGGAAAAGGGAATTCGGTAATGTGATAATTACAAACCAAAAGTTAATAAAACTATGAAAGAGAGAATAAGACGCAAGATGCCCCAAAACAGTGAAAAATGTAAACATTTTCGAACATTTATTATGGTGATGGGCATATGTTTGGAAAAAAGACAGTCACTTGGATTGTGTGGACCAACAATGTAAACTGGGTTACAGACAGAATGAGTTCGAATCTGAGGATGATCGCACGCGTTTTTATGTTGTGTTAAGTTTTTGAAAATTTTTCCGCAAGTGTCGGGTAAAACGTTATTAAGTTATTTTGGTTGCATAAAAACAATTGTTGAGACTGAGTGTATCGAAAATTTATTTAAATTCATTTAGAAATTCACGAAAAAAATCCGCATAGACAATATTTACGCAAATTAGGTGTCAGGAAATAGGAGCGTCGCGAAAGATATATATATATATATATATATATATATATATATATATCGCGAGATATAGAAATAACATTCAGGGAAGACGCGATTAAGACAAAAAAAAAAAAACAATACTTGTGGATGCATTGGCAAACTTTAAACGGAGGAGTGCATCGAGGATCTGGTGGCAGCTGAACGGGGAACTGCGTGCGTGAATAATGCACGTGACAACTACCAGCGACGGGCGCTGACGGAAGGTGACATCGCTGCAAAAAAAAGGGAAGTGGCACGAATTGTGCAATAACTGTATTGTTTTTTTTTCTGATCTGTTTACGCTCCATTCAAAAGAAAGAAAAGAAGTTCTGTCGAAGACCAAGTTATGCTATTAGGCTAAGGATAATAAGAAAGGTCACGACAGAATGCGCATTCTGATGGATGGATGAGATTTTTCTTTGTATTGTAATTTCAGTGTGTATGTTTATTTTTTTTCTGTGTGTTTATATATTCGTATTGTTTTGTTTCGTAAGTCGGAGGGGCAGATTGTTTTAATGAAAACCGATATCAGCGGGAAAAAAATCCTAAATTAAATGCATGATCATCCCAATGGCTCATAATTGCCGTGATTCCATGTCTTTTTATTCTGTAGTGGTATGAATGTTGACCCAGGCACGAACGAAACGGACCCTTTCTTCAACTCCGTATGGAGTGAGCGCGCGGACTACGACACGGTAAGAAATAAACAATAGTGCGAGCTAGCAGAGGTACGGGCAATCGCTAATGTGGCACCCAATTATAATTCAGGGCTAGGGCAGGGCAAGATAGTGCGCGTGACGAGGAAAAGATTACAATCGTCGTGAGATTTCGTAAGAGAATATTACCGTGGCGCACTAGCGTGAACCATCGTGTTTGATAAGAAGTATATTGTTACATTAGCGCCGCGACGTGAGGCGGCGCGGGATCAAAGGAGGGCGGAAAGAGAGGAGGAGATTATATTACAATATATGTATATGTATATATATATATATATATATATATATATATATATATATTTATATATATATATGTATATATATATGTATATATATATATACATATATATATTAATTATCATGAAATACAAAACGTAAGATGTTCTTACAAAACTAGGAAATTTTAATAGTTAGAAATAAATCATAATTGAAAAGAAAAATCAGAGCAGTTTCTGAAACGATTTCAGGGGAAAGATCACTATCTGTTCTGTCACCCTACTTGTAAATGTTTTTGAAGTAATATTTTTTATTATTAATTGCAAATATAAAATGTAATTCAAATGAAAATGATTCTCCTTTGGATTTGATCTAAAAAAATGTGGTAATTGTTTGAAAACAAAATTACAGAAAATGTTGGTTTAGGGACGACTGGCTGGGCCTAGCACTTATAAATATCATATATTTTTATTCTTAAAAACAATATTATAGTATTTGCATCCAAAATTATCATCCGTTTAGGAGTTTTGATATGATTAGAAAGCAGGTATTAAAATAATAAGTCACTTTTCAATTCACAATTACACAGAATTCATATAAAGATTAAGAATGTGTGGAAGAAGTTGACAAATGACTTCCTTTTAATATTTCATTTTGTTGGGCATACAAAACATAAAATCCAATGTACATAGGCTCGAACCATGAATCATTAATAGAACGATGAATTATTGACCAATTGTTAAAATTCTATCAATAGTTTGCAGATTGGCTTCTTAGTTTGGTAAAGCCCTAAAGCATGCACACACCAGTGTAAATCTTCACCGCAGGAACAATGTTTAACACTATAACCCTTATGATTTGAAATTTGCGCTCTTTCTCAGCGTCTCCTATATTTCCCACAGTGCAACGCTAACGGATAGAATAGTATCGAGTAGCTGTATTAAATGGATTCAAATGAAAATAGTTATTTACGACGAATAACAATAAATAAGTAGTCAATTAGATGAAATTACTGTCATTGCAACAAGATAGATATCGTAAATAATCCATCGTTATTTGGAAGCTCTTATGTTTTCTTACGGGAGTATCGCGATGGCAGCGCTCCTGTCCTCAGCGGCAGATGCTAGCAACATTTTCTCACTTTATTTCAGCGCAGTGGAACGCACGGACATGAGGCCATCTTACCATGAAGTACTTTTTCACAACTGACGGTTGAAAACTGGGGTTTCGTTTTGGTTGTGTGGAGTAATTCCTATTGCACCTGAGAGAGCTTCAAAAGTGTTTGTAGGAGAAAAACTGTAAGTAATGCGTATTATATTATTTGCAAATATGAGTGTAATATGAGTGTGTGTTTATTTATTTTTTATTTATTTATTTATTTATTTTAAATAAAAACTCAAAGCAAAATTCACTGCAACCGTTCAAGCGCCCATGTATGCTGCTGTTCAGCAGAGCTGTAGCATAGGACTGAGTCTATAACATATTTTACGTGTTTCGTTTTCTTTAATATTAAAAAATACAATATATTGATGGAAGTAATACAAGCATTTGATTTCAGTAATGCGCTTACGAGAACACTTGTGTCGTTTATACGAATGCTGATCGCTAGACGTTCGTTAAATTGTTCCGAATGAAATGTTCGATTCTATAGCTTAGTTAGGGCATCTGGATAACGAAAGGCCGATGGAATCAAATATTTGTACTGGGTGACAATCCATTTTCAAGATTAAAATGCGGCGCATTAATTACAACAGCTACACCATCTTGGTACAACATTTCTCGAAATAAACCTCGGCTGATTTAATTGTTACACGGTCATTTTATGTTCTTAACCCTTCATGAAAATTGAATCGGAATAAAATAATGTTCGGCATGAATGAGCTTTAAAATTGCATGCCATAATTATTTCTTACGTGGGGGCAATAATCAAAAGGAGTTTGAGTCAAATTATTAGTAAAACAAATTAAATAATAAAAACGGCTATTCTCCAACATAAAGTCAGTTTGCAGGGAGGTGCTAAAGTATATTCAAAGAATTTGATAAATAAAATTTCTAAATTGAACTGTAAATTAGTATTAAAGAATTAAAATTATTTATTATAATGAACTCTAGCATGACCAAAAAGGGCGGCTCTAATGAACAGCGATGACCTTTAATTTTTTTAGTTTTCCATTTTTTAGATATTGATATTTTTCTTGTTTTATGTAATATATTTTAATGTAATAGATTTTTTAAAAATGGAAATGTAATAAGTTTTATCATTTGTCAAATATTGAGTAAAAGTCGATATTTCTTTCATTTACTGAGCGACAAATCTAATAAGTATGTTGATTTCAATGTATTAATTTATCAAAATCATCAAAAAATATCAAAATTCAAGCGGTCAACCCTTCATTGGTAATACATGGGATCTTTTAAACATTGGTATTTCCAGGGTAAACATAGAAGTTAGATTTATTCCCAATATTAACGGGTTATCTCTAGTCATATATTTATTTACGTAACTTGTATTCTTAAAATACGACGAATGGTTACCATTTTATATATTTTCATGACGCTGTTATATTGCATTTAGGTGGTTACTTACTGATTGGTATGAAGTTTGAAACATTCTACGTCATAGAAATCGGTCTAATCTTAATTTTTTTGTTAAAATTTGTAAAAGGTTACCACATATTGAAATACAAAAATTAGGATCCCACGATTTAAATAAAATGATGAAAATGTGTAGAAGTTTGAATCAGATGGCAACAAGTTGGGCGTAATAGATTTGAATGATTGAACCGGCGTCACTAGCCGAATTCCTAAACTACGCACCGTGAAGTTACGGAGGTTAAGCGAATTCCAGACATCACGGGTTCCTGGTTGGGTACTGTAAAACACTGGGTAGTAACGCTACGCTGCAGTGTCCGGTTTATTTTCTATACTCATAAAATGGACAAAATATTTATTTTAAAACAATTCGAGAATTTTATTCCACAGATACAATGGAAAGTGACACAAGATTAATAATAATTTGTAATAAGATTAATAATGTATTTACCATTTGGATTGTATAATTATATTGGATTGTATAAACAATATGTAGCAAGTATTGTATCGCAGCTTCTGAGTCAATGACCTCCATTTCGATCTGGCTTTTCGTCCAGTTTCCCTGCTCCAATGAGCTCAGAGCTCAGATGGCCCCTAGTTTTGCTTCTGTACATAAATGTTCACTTCATTATCTGAGTACGACTTCTAGAATTCAGTGGGATGTATAGTTATTCAAATTATTGTTTCCATGTTGTCGGGGCAGAAAGTATTATTCCTTGACGAAGGACATAATGGATAAGAGCCCAAAATTTATTGCTTATTTATCCTTGAAAATAGATTTTATTACATCGGAGCGTTTTTTAATTAATTAATTGAAAATTCAAGTAGTATATGACTTAGTGTAGGGATCAGAGAATTTTGAAAACGTGCACAGAATTCACTTTCCATAGCACGTCATACACAGTTTTCACTGTTTTTTGACATAAAATAAATAAATAAATAGATGCTTGTTGGTTCGGGAGACGTCGCACCCTGGACAGTTTGCCTTGAACGTTTCGGCCGTCATGCTGCGGCCTTCCGGGAGCGAAATGCCACTGGCATGGCGAGGAAGGTCGCGGCGTGAAGAAGCCTACACTCTCATTTGACGCTGAAGTTATTCAATGTTTCGTTTGCCGACCATTGTCATTGGCGGACGTGCTTCTGAAGCGCAAATGGTCTCTTATAGACATTCATATTAAGTACTTCACATTTAGAGAGAACGCATTAAATACAAACATGTTTTAATTTGTTCTGCATCAATTTTTTTTCTGGAATATGTGGAGAGATTAGCTCTTTGGCGATAAAAATATTTTGAGCGTGGGCCTGTGTAGTCACAGTTGAAAGAGGGTTATTTATTAATATCTAGGCACTCATTTTGTTGGTGAAAAATGCAGAGATCCCAAAACATAAATATTTTTATCGTGTAGCTTGTATTGCCCCTTGCGTATAGGCAGTAAGCGAGATGTTTTATTTTTCGAAGTAATTGACTGTGAATCTAAGGTACACTTCGACATTCTGCTAAATTTTATATTGAGGTAGGTTAAAATACTTATTGGGTATTTTGGAAAAAAAATAAAAATGTTGACAGAATGCCAGAAAAGGGAAAATACGAAGAAAAATAAATAGAAATGAGACATTGGGGACAGAAGCAGTCATTAAACAGCAAGAAAGAAGAGTTTGAGAAATATTTAAAATATTAGAAAAAATAATAAATTACATTAATAAAAGTTCCATTGTTAGTGTAGATAAGAAAATTTCGATAGCTTCGTTACCGGTGACAAATTAGCATCGGACTCGGGCAGTAACAATTAGAACATGTGAAGAGCAGAATCAAGCTAGGTAGATAGATGAAAATTTTGCGTCAGAATTTGTCTCGATCTGATGGAGGTAGGACGTGTGGCCGTGACTGGCACAAGAAATTGTTTGTAAAAATTTTAATTTAGAATATGCCGTGATCCGATATAAATGATTTACACGAATTGTATGAAGTTAACAGTAGAAAAATGAACGTGATTATAGACGGACCCACGGCGAAATTGTGTCGCGAAGGTACAAATAGAATTAGGACGACAGACGGTGAAAAAACTTGTGCTGACACGAAATTAGTTGGATTTTTAAGTAATAGTGGAATGGACGGCGCTTAATCGACAAATGAAACTTCTCATCGCCAAGAAAGCAGTGTTTTCTCAGCAATAGATATGTTAAGTAATTAAGAATTAAAACTTTGCCGTATTGAACAGTTCAAGGCCAAGAATGTCTTAGTAAATAAGTGAAATTAAGAGAGAGAGATTATAAAAAGAATTAAGTATGAAAGTTTCGGTGGCCATCATTCATTAGGTTAAAAGAGTAAATTTAAATAAGAAAGGAGTTTTATTAAAAATTATTAGAAAAGAAAGATACAGAAAAATCATTAGAAAAGAAACACCTAGCTGTTTATAAGGCGACCTTAAATAAATAATTAAAAGATAAAAAATTGATTTAAATAAATGAATAGTAACCGACTGAAGTCGGTGGAATATTAATTCAGAAAGGCTTTGGTGTTATTTCTAAATTAATACCCCAACAAATTAGTAAATTTCTAACATAAATGGACATACACACCAACCCAATCCTGGTAGACCGGTATATTTCAGGGTCGACCGATACGGACCGAAGGACGGACCGACGGACGGACAATCAACGGACGCATTGGTGGGTACACGGACGGACCGGACCGGACGGACGGACGGACGGACGGACGGACGGACGGACGGACCGACTTTACATTCATTCGTGTTTATGCTTAATCAGTGGAACCACTAGGTTCCTGCGTTCCTGCGAGGTGTTGGCTGAATAGCCTGTTCATAATTATGAACTAAGTTAGTTGTAGATAATAATTATCAGTAGTTTTAGAGAAAGTACTGTAAAAAATCGATGTAATGTGTGTGTAATGTACACGATCATTAATTCCCGTAATTTTAAAACACTTTTTGAAAGGAATATTTCAGTTCAGTAGTAATGAATCAGTAAACAAGTAAAATGCTGAAAATATAGCGTTCGTAAATTTGTAGATTGGGGTAAAATTAATATTCTTTCATTTTATAATCGAAACAAATTGTTTTTCTGACTACTGTTGATTAATTTTTATTTTTTAGGTGGTCCCATTTTACAACATTTTTAAGTTGGAGAAACAATTCCAGTACATATATGCGGGAAACGCACTCTGGCTGGCAATTTCGCGACTGTGCTCCAACATTCTGAAGGTTACAAGGTCGTCCATCATTGGGATAAGTAGAGCCTGGAAGTTGGGTTGAGTGACTTGTTTATGTTTACGTTTTGATGATATTTAACAATAAGAATCACTTAATGTACTTCTGGAGTTCTTTTAATAGATTTTCATTTTGCCATTTTCTGTCTACTTTACCTTACGATGCATAGTTTTTGTATTTTACCTAATTCTTACCTTTTATACCTTTTTCATCATTATTTTCCTTGTTTTTACCTGGAACTGAATGTGTCTACAAGCTGGAAGCATACCTGCAAACATGGAGGCCCAGTCATGTTTTGTCTTTCTATGGAAGTGGGATCTCCAGGGCCCGGTAGTGTTAAAAACTGAAATGAGAAATGAAGATAACAAGGTTGTTTTTATTTTTTTACAGTGAAACCGTCTGGTTCAGTTCACTCGCGAGAATCCCTTCTTAATATAAGTATGGTCTCGAATATCTTTTGAGAACAGAGCTATGTCTATGCTTTTAATATACGATGTACTCTTTCGGTGCTGGAGATTACACAAGTGTGAAAATAAAGAACGAAAACTGAAATTCCATTTGAAGATTCAAACTGGATTCCACAATAGAATTTCGTAGAGACAGCGTCGCGAGTGAATGAGATTCGTATTCATCGTACCTGGTGATCATGTGAAATCGAGATAACAAAGAAATGATAGTTTCCGTCCACGTAGGTGCTAATGTAAATTTAAATCAGAGTAAAAGTATGAATAATTTGAATTATTAATATTTTACACTCATTCCTTTTAAATGGTGATGTTTCATTGTTTAAATGTCTTTCTGTACCCCATGCTCTAACTAGAATAAACACCTTTTGGCATTCCTATTTTAGTAAACATTAATGCCTTAACTTCCGGTTTCTAGTGATACAGAGTACAAGACACTCTTCATATTCTGATATCATTCCGGCAGTTCTGGACTTGTTTCATTCATATGAAATTTTAAGGATATTTACATATTAAACAGCATATGTTGCACTAACAATTTCGTGAGTATAAATAAACGTAGAAAACTGAATAATTGTTTCGTTAAGAATCAGAATGACATAATCATTGCATAGTACTGATTAAGGGAACTTATGACTGAATCTTGAAACTTCGGTAATTTTGCACATACAAATACAAAACTTTTACAAGACATGCATTTAATTGATGTAAAATACTGTACCAACTTTCAACTCGATTGTTCCAGTCAATTAATTGTTATTAATTTTTAATTAAATTTTTGTTATGTAATACAAAAAATGCTCCTTGTATAATAATTTTAATTTTTTTTGCTTGATTTTTTTTTAGTAATTCATCTATACTTCTATACTAATATATAAAGACAAGTGCGTTGTCTTCCAGCGCGGTAATCTCTGAATTTACTGAACCAATGCCAATGAAACTTTTGTGCTAGCATCCTTTAAAGGCCTGGAGTACTATAGGCTATGATTTACAAACATAAACGGTAATATATTTTCAAAATAATTACTTTTCTGGACATTTTTCGCCTAGCCTTACATCACAGATTCAAGAGTGCATCAATGTCAACAGTTTAGCTGCGCGCCACCAGAGGATGACGTCTGAGATCTACTTCTGATTTCATCAATGTCTAGAATTATTGCGAAATTCATTAGAGTTTGAATAAGGTTATGTAATGTCCCTGTGTGAATATTTGAAAGAAAGCCGTAACTGAAGTGGTAAATAATGTCAATGTTCATGTATTTCTCTTTGTCCGTGTTATATACTAAGTGGCAAGAAATCATTATGAGTTTGAAAGTGTTTAATAATTGAGGTAGGTTGAGAGAATAAAAAGTACAATAATATACAGTACAGAATATACAGTAATGTACAATGTACAATATACACATATCGTATACAATCTAAACGTCTTCTTTTACAGAAATTTGTGACAACTCAAATGTTTGACTAAACGACTGTCACAATTGTCAAAACATATTACAAATGCCAAGAGATGGGCAGTCTACTAAAATTTTGAATCAGTTACTCAGAGGGAAGATCGACTTGCTGAAGTATTTACTCGCTCCATTGAAAACAATACAGCAAGAAGGGGAGAAATATGAATAATTCTCCAAGTAGTAGTAGGCAGCTGTTCATTAGGACTCTAAATTTGACTATTCACCCAGTTCTTAGGTTCAAAATGGTAAAATGGAAAATGTGTATATGTTTTCAGTCCATTCAGTAATTTTTTTTCTTCAATATGCGAAGGCAGTTTGAACAGTGGTGTGCAATTTAGGAATGATCATTTACATATTAAGACTAATCTGTACAGTTGTTTGTCATATTAATTGCAGTTGTACTTTTATCTTCTACATGCAAAGAAGTTTAGTGCAGTGGTTGGTAATTTAGCAATGGTCATTACAATATTAAGACTAATATGTGCAGTTGTTGTGCATGTCACTGGCTCCTAATGAATGAATGAATTCATATATTTTTTTCAATAAATAATTGGAAAAAAATAATTTATCTAAAAATATTTTGTCTAAGCACATCTGGGAGTTCTTTGTTTCTATTTTTCAGTATTCATGTTCATATTGGCAAAATGGAAAATGTTCGTATGTTTTCAGCCCACGCAGTAAAAGTTTTTCTTCAATAACTTCATTTATATATTAAGACTAATCTGCGCTATTGTTTTGCATATCAATGGCAGCCAATGAATGATTCCATCCATATTGTTCCATAAAATATAAGAAAAACTTAATTTATCTAAAAAAGTTTGTCTGAGCAAATCTATAAATCTGGAAGCTCTTGGTTTCTATTATTCAGTTCTCACGTGAAAATTGGTACAATGTAAAATGTTTATTGGTCTTCAGTCCACTAAGTACAAGTTTTTCTTCAACATTTGAAGGAGTTTTGTGCAGTGGTATGTATTTTCGGAATAACCATTTACATATTAATACTAATCTGTAGAGTTGTTTGCGTATCCAATTGCTGTTGTACTATATGTGAAGAAGTTTACTGCATTGGATGATAATTATAGAATGATCATTTATTTATTAAGACTAATATGTGCTTTAGTTTTGCATATCAGTTGCCCCAATAATTGAATTCATCCATAATTTTCTATAAAAAATAGACAGAAATTAATTTATCTAACAAAAAGTTTGTCTGAGAAAATAAATCTGGGAGTTCTTAGTTTCTATTATTCAGATCTCCTGCACAAATTGGAAACATGGAAAGTAATTTATGATTTTGTAAACCAAGTAAAAGTTTTTCTTCAATATGGGATGAATTTCTGTGCAGTGGTATGTAATTTAGGAATGATCATTTACATATTAAGACTAATCGGTAAAGTTGTTTTGCATATCACTTGCTCCCAATGAATGAGTTAATTCATATATTTCTAAAAAAAATAAGCAAAAATCAATTGGTCTAAAAATATTTTTGTCTAAGCAAATAATATCTGGGAGTCTTTGGTTTCTATTATTCATATTTCAGGATCCATAATCTCTATCACTTGAGATAAAATGATGCTAATATTGTTTTGTTATGTGGCTCAGAGCATTGTCCATTTATTATTTACAAATAATGTAGTGTTGGTGGATCATTAGTTTTCTATTGTATCAGTCGTGTGATGAATTGATTTACCTGAACAAATAAGATTTATACTACATGTTACT
>BLKR01005475.1:0-79896 GCA_011170035.1 Teleogryllus occipitalis
CCCATCCCAGCCCCTCCCCTCCCCTCCCCGTCCCGTCCCGCTCGCAACCCTCTCACGTCCCTGCATCTACGCTAAACCCTGCACTGCCACGCCCCAGCTCTTTTTCTACGCCCCCTTCCCGCCTCATTCCGTCCTTCCCACATCTGTATCACCCACGCCACTCCCACCCAGCACTCGTCCCTCAGCCCGCTCCCACCGAACCGCGGCGCCTCGCGTCGATCAGACCCCGTCCCGCTCGTCACTCCCCTCACTCACTCCTAGCCTCCTCGCCGCACTGAACGCCAGGCCTCGCGCCCTCCCCAGCCCCACGCCAATGCACCGCACGAGCCCACCCAGCGAAGAGGGTGCTACACAGAACAGGACGCCTTGTTCCCCTCCCCCACGCGCCTTACTGCGTCGCCGCTTCCTGCGCTTACAGCCACGCCAAGGATTTCATTGGGTTCGGCATTTCCAAATTGTTACGAGTCTGCTGAACCTTACGTTCTCGCAACAGCGTATGCACATGAAGTGCCCGCGACCGTTCATAACGCTAATAAATAATTCAGCTGCACCTGTAGTACCACTCATCAAAGGTCGCTATCGGGAGGGCACGCTCTTGAGGTGCTTTAAATAATAATAATTCTAACATAAAATATATTGTACATGAATTCATACATTAGGGATCAATCGGCAATTTCACCTTCTCCGTTTTCACTTGGAAATTTCCTTCACGAAGGTTTCATTACTGTTGGAGGTTTTATGTAATATTCCTCCAAGTCTCTATTACTTGATTTTATATAGTTTATATCACGTGGAAATTCAAAATGTCTCCACTGACTCGTCCATCTCTAGCGAACTCAACCCAATTTTCCTCTCAACAACTCCGCGTCCATGCTAACCGACGATCAATGCCGATTCTTCCCTCAACTGTTCTTTTTCACGAGTTACACGCAACTTCTACGAAATTTATACATCCATATCCTAACACAAATGTGTTCTCAAATACTGGTTAATTATCAGTAGGGGTTCAGACTTTCAGCCTCTGCTTATTCACTCAGGTACATGCCAGCGTTAGCAATGTAGATGAAATACTATGTTTTGCATTTACTAAGGCGCAAGTGCCAGAAATGTCAGCTTCTTCCAACTATGTCTTGGTCATGTTTCTACCTACTTCCTTTGGGACTCACAAACCTGCTTCAGGAATACTATGAAATAAGATAAGTCTTGAACTAGTCTGGTAACAATGAGATTTTGTAGGGAGTTAGAATATCAAAACGTCTCCCTTATTTTGAGTTGCATGTATTGCTGCCTGCATAATCTTTACTGTAAAACAGTAGATCCCAAATTAAGCGTCACAAATGTCAACAACTCAGGCCTTGTATGGCAAAGTCGTCGAAAGCAGGCTTTTTTAAATAAATTTTAGTTGAAAAAGATTACTTCCAATATTTCATCCTCAAATGTTTTTGTCATCCTTTACTTTTGAGCCACACACATCTCATTCTCAGCCATGTTGAAATAAAGCAATTCCCAAATAGTATCATAGAAATTGTGAGGAGATCGAAATTCTCGCTTCTCTAATTGAACATAATCTTGTGTTAAGAACGGACGTTCTGGTATTATACTCAGTGGTTACTCAGCACTAGTTGACGATGGGTAGGGATGTAAGCAAAGGACTGAAGTGATCAGCTTGAAGACTTTTTGCTTGAGTTTTTAAGTGTTATGAATACCTCAGCCTCAATAGCATCGTCATAGAGCAGTTTTCAATTACTCGGGGATCAAGAGAATTTTTGCAGTGGTGAAACTTTCGTGGCTTTGCTTGCATTCACTTCTGATTGACCTATAAAATGCCAGATATAAAATCTCATCAGGCACTGCACAGAAATCTAGATGTGTAGTCTTTACAGTCTCTTGGTTTTACTTTAATTTAATCACATTAAACTACAATTGTTGAGTAGAAAAAATTAATGTAGCTTTGCCCTAGATAAAAATACAATTATTATAATTCACAATATTTATAACATATTTTGTGCATAATAAATCCAACCATTAGGCATTTAATGCAAGTATAGAATTTAAACAATCATATCTTGGTTCTATGAAATTAATAGTACTATATAAAACAACCATTTGGATGTAAATACAAGCATAACAGAAATTTCATACTACTCTGTATTTGTCCTTAATTCACATATTTAGTTTCAAAATTATTACAAGGATGTTCTCAATGATATCCTTCTTGCCTTAGGTTTGAGGTCCACATAGCCTCGCGTTTAGGTCATTGCTATCACACGATGTTTCCCCCACACACTAGCTCACGAACACTAGGAATGCAAGCGGAATACAAGGAATTCCACTCGTATTTTTAGTGTTGAGTTCCCAACATTCCAACCTGAACTCTAATCTGGCACAGCAACTGTTTGCGAATAATTCTCTACATGGAATTATCTACTTGTTTCACGGTACTTCATCGCCCACCTGGAATTCTCTTAATCACTGTGTCACGTTAAATCAGACGAAAGCCGTCACAAGACTGTACAAGATGAGTGGATGATCTAGGATGTTTTCCGATGCTCCACACCATCCACTCCATGAATAGGAGGAAACCACAATATTGGTTTAATGACAGCAGTTATTAAAATCAATAAATTCCTATTAATTTCAAATTAATCTTCTTCTTAATCTTAATTTCCTCCAATTAATTTCATGCAAGCACCAGAGAAGTGTATCAACCGTTTAAATACCACCTTTTTGTAATTCGAAATTTGAGTAAATTTTAATTCTTCAATATTTGTGTAAATGTTCGTTATTGTCGAAATTAAGATTGTGTATAACTTGACTTGCAATATTGATTTGAAAGAAGGGCATGCATAACTGTTCACGCATAATTTAATTATGATTTATTCGTATACAAAAATAAATAAGAGAATAATCTTAATAACTGTCTAAACAAGGAAGTGTTTCAAAATTATTTGAGCATACTTAGGGAAGCAAACGTTGTTTAAACGAATGTAGACGTTTCACGAAGAAGTTGTAGTTTATTCAAAAACAATTGAAGTTATTCTGCACTTTCGCTATTTTAAAGAGAATTGTTTCACTTCGTCATTAAAAATATGACTTTTTCATATCCACATAAGCTTTTAAAAGTTGTCGCGAGTTAAGAATTGACCAATACAATGAGGAATATGAGAAATTAACGGGAATGTGAGCAAATGTTTTACAAACACACTAGTAAAGAGTCAACTAAGTTTTTCTAACAGCTTGATCGTTCCAAGTTGCTTAAAGATCAAGTTGCGCCAACAGAAATCAGAAGAAAATAGCGAACCCGTGCGAGAATTCATGCATGTTAAGCCCCTCCCTCTTCCCTATTTTTCCATTACCATATTAAGCCTGTAATACATATTTTTCTTGAAGACGACCTTATCCTCCGTCACTTGTTTTGTTATGTCTCCTTGTAATTTATAACAATACAATACACCCTTGTCAATACATATTATTCTTATTTAATGTTATTACCGAGCAGAGAGGTACACCCGTGTAATTCAATCGCATATAACATCAAGTAATTAGTTTAATTTCGCATAGTTACAGATTCTACACGTTCTGAGCAGGTGAGGTAGAATCGAGAAGCGTCGAACCAGCAAAAATGTAATAGAATGTTCAACAAGATTTCATCCTGTAGCTTACAGTGTGAAGAACGTTTCTTTGAAGACTTTCGCCCTGAAGTTTAGTTTTTAAGTCCCTAAAATCCTTCGTTTAGAAGTTATTTAACGATATAGATTCAAAAATATGGCCGAGTGTTGCGGGTTGCATTTGACAATAATATTTAAATGTTTTTTTAAAACAATCCATCACGTTTTTAAAGTTAAAGTACAATTCGTCACGCCTCCGTGAAATTCTCTTTCTTTAGAGACACCTATAAAGATTGGTGGCGTGTGAGAGCCGCGAAAGATATGTAAACTACTGAAATAATATAGGAGGCGATGGTTTGATGACATATCAAATCCTTTAGAGGTCGTAGGCGACTAGAAATGGCATACGCAAGCACGCAAACTCAGCGGAGCAAACAGGCAGTATTAGGGGAGGGACATAGGCATAAACCTCCCGTGAGAACTATCGCACATCGGATCCATTCTGCAGAATCTGCAAGTCATGAGCGAAAACGGTCATTCAGATGCGAATGTGGGGGAGAACGAGGGAAGATACGGGCTAATTACTCTGAGCCCTAATTTGGCGAGTTAGTTGCGGAAAAAGGATTTTTATCGGGAAAGCTCACGTAAGGTATTTTATAAGATTATAGCAATCTGTAAATGATAATAAAATCAAATAATACAAAATATTGGTCCGAAAAAACGGAGAAAAAATAATTTTTATTTAAGGATGAAAAATAAATTACCTCGCCATTTTAAGGTAATGAAGCAACTGTTTAATTTTATTTTTCTTCCGTACAACGATCAATGCAGTGCACAAAACAGGATTAATCTAAGAGGATTATAAAATCCTTATTGGAAAGCACAGGAAACATTCAAACGAAGTAGCGCTTAACCTAAATTTAAATTTCACGGAAAGCGGAGAATAGCAGATAGGGCAGGAGAGAAACAACGTGAGTCGGACGCCATGCAGCGTACAGGAAAAGATAGTTATGCACATAGCTCCAAAAAGTGAAGATGAAAAAGAGGAGCAGATGAGTACATGTAAAAGAACACCCAACGAACAGACGTTTACAAAATATCAAGTAGATAAAACAGGGGAAAAAAGTTCGCTGTTGTGTAATGCAATCAAACCAAAGTCCTTAAGTAGGAAGATAATTGCAATACGAGTAATATTCATGGAGTTTAATTACAATTCTCGGGCATTTCAAGTACATAAGTTACGTATTAGAACATGGTCACATTATAGTCATTACGTCAACACCCCGATAAAGGACAAGTCCGTTATTTGTGATATTGGCCGTATGTCGTAATATACTTTTCTCAATACTACCTTTCTGTAAGAAAAAAATAATATCAATAAGAAACATACATTCTTACTGTATGAGATCTCATCCCATTTCTTGAGTTATAACTGATTTGTTTCTATTTTCTTAATAAACAGCGGTCAGTAAAATCCTTAATGGACGCCTAGTAGTACTAGGGGCTCCTCTTTTTTGCTTATGTTAGGTCGATATAGAAGAATAACTACGAAAAATACTAAACACGCCGTTCACATAATAAACTACTATTGCTAAATAACCCACATGACATTACTTCCGTAAAAATCAGTGGATGAAATGCATTCATATTTCTTCAATGTTAATATTTTATCTTATAACATACTAAAAAAGTTATATTAATTTATTAACCATTTGACCAATGTAATACAACTCGGAATAAGTAAAAGAGAAAAGTATGTACGAGACACACGGGAAAAATTATGAGAAAGAGAGAAATGTAAAAAGAGAAGAAAAAATAATGAGAGAAAGAATCAGGAAAAGCTAGGATGCATGGAGCGAAAGTTTAGGGAGGAACTGGGAGAGCATAACAAGAATGAAGAGGAACAAACCGGACTGAGTGAAAGGAATTGGATGTAGAGAAAACAGCGGAAGAACTAGGCGGAGCGTGATGAGCGGCGGGAACAGATAGAAGAGAAGGAGAACGAGATAGAATGGGGCTGCGGATGATTGTAATAAACACAGTTTTTTTTAATTTATTTTTTCCCGTTCGACTTTCGTCTTTCGGGGACGGGGTGATAAACACCCTGACGACACCGAATAATGAACTAGTAGCTTATGCAAAAATTATAATTTAACTGCATGAATATTTCGCAATCGTGTACAACACATCATTTTAATTTCCCATTTTAGCAACTCTTCTCCTTAACACATCTCTTGAAGACCACAAACTTATAAGATTTTACGACATAAATATATATATATATATATATATATATATATATATATATATATATATATAGATATATTTGAAAAAGATCTCAGTAAGTCATAAAATAGAAACTACAACTGTACACGAATCAATGCAGAATTCCAAACCATCCAACAAGGGAGAATTCCACGAGAAAGCGGACCCAAAATTTCCAAGCAAACTCTAACAAAGCATGAACAAGTCGAATGCAAACGAGCAAAACAGCCTGCATAACGCATAAAAGACCCAAAACGTGGAAAACGTTTTTTTAAATGATATAATTCACGCTACCCGTGCGCGTGTTTTGACGCCTATTCAAGAGCATCCCTCGCAACGCGCTATCTTGCCTCGCCTCAATGCGTGCCGAAATGGCTGAATCGCGTGCGGCACACAACAGAACACTACGTCATTTCGAGGAAGAGCAATTGCCACACAACACCCACCCGCTCGCTGATTACAACGCCCCTTCCGCGCCAACTGCACTCTAGCGGCCGCCCTAGTGCGTTGCAAGCGATCCCGCTAATTGCGAACAACACCCCCTCCCCCGCGCAGAAACAAAATTCGGGCGAAAACGGCGTCAAAGCAGCACTGAGCGTATCAGAATACTTTTACAAGCTGTTGGAAGCGACAGAGGGGGCGAAAATAATCAGGTTTTGTGAGAAATTTCATACAACAGAACCAGGAAGTGGCTCATGGCATCAACTGATGCCACTGTAGTGCATCTGACTGGGAGGTTCTGGGTTCGAGACCCGACGGTGGCCGAATTTTGGACGCTAGCTGTAGAGGTAGGTCGACTTGCGTCGCTGTTTGGAAGAGAATTCTAGTGAACGGCTGCTCTGATCGGTAGTTTTCCGTTTTTTTCCGATCAACTCAGGCGAATGGGGAACAGTATCCTAGCAACCCGGTCCCTTTCTTACACACACGTACACTCACATGCCCTACACTATTACACATGTCTGGAGAGCAGTCTGGAGTTTAGACATTGTCCCGGCTGGGGCGGTGCACTGCTGGTGGGAGATATCTTGTTAAGAAAATCCCCACAGCCGATAAGTGGGCGACGGATCTCACCATCCAGCGGGGGAAGATCACCGCCACCTTCCGAGGAAAAAAACATGCACTACACTCCTGGTCCTAGTGGCCTCACCAATTGATGCGTCCGGAATCACTAATCAATCAATCAAAAATATTCATACAACAGCAAGCTTGGCTTCTACCCCTGATTGCTAGGCAACACATCATGCATTCGTGTTTAGCACCAATCGTTCAGACGCAGATAAGATGATTTCATGAACCTGCCGCATATCTGGAACTACATTGCATAACATTCAGGCCCAAATGCCACATGAGTAAATCCATGATATAGAATGCACCCCTACATGTTTATTGCCGAAAAAAATATATTTCTATCTATTAAATATAGCAAACTTGCTTTAGAACTTTGCTTTATTTATTCTGAGAAATTCTGTAATCTCCCGCCCACCGCGTAGAAAATAAAGTAGAGCGAACGGAGCGTGAATAGACTATACCCATCCCACGATGGTTGAAAAGATCATTTTAATTGGCGAAGTTTTTGAAGAGGTAATTGAGTTAACAACTGAACTTGCCATTACCAATAAGTGCAGAGTTCGGTGATTCAGATAATATGATTAATTAAATTGGGAACAAAGCCGAATTTCCAGCGCAAGAACGTGTAAAATTCTCGTAATTGATCACAATCCACGTTCCACATAATATACTAATAATGGTGTTATTTTCCGCCTGACAATGACAGGCATTATAATAATGCAATTCAATTCGGAGTATCAAATGGGAAATATTAATCGTGTTAGAGAGACAAAGATAATATTTTAAAAAGTCCAATACTTTGTTGATACAGATGATCTTTCGAATAAATTCGAACAAACATATACTAGATTTAATGAAGACAAATCATGATTAGAAATATGAACCATTGTGGATTAAAATTTTATTTTAAATTAATGAATGAATAATGACTACAAAAATATCATTTTCAGTTATTTGTTTTTATTTGATTCTCCGAATTGAACTTGAATTTAATTATGATAAAAATTGATAGGGGTGACTACAATTATTTAGAAAGCATGACTTCGAATAATCATGATTATTACAAACAGGTGAATCTAGCGAGCATGAACATTTACGAATAAAAATATTATACACAAGAAACTTTCAAAACTTTTGAATAATTTCGGTATTCTTTATAATTGTTAGGATTTATCATCAAAATAATTGAAATATTAAGTTAAGCAATGCATTTAAATATACAAAAAGGAAATAATCAGCCTAAAATTGAAAAGAGGAAAATTGTTAAGCATCACATAAGTAATTTATTTTCCTATAATATAAGTTTGCGTTAACTTTTATTTTGCCAGATTTGATATGCAAAACCACTCTATGAAGTGCATCTACGAAAAGTCTACGTCAAGTAACAAAAAAATAGAGCAACTCGGAGTAATTTTTCAAAAGTACAGACATCAATAAAATTCAATTTATTTCTATTATGATATGATACGAATTTTATCAATCATTATAACTGCCTCGTCATTTTTTCGACTATTATATTAAACTCGACACTCAAAACATCAGTAGTACCGGTCGGTAGGTTAGTGATAAAATCAATTAGAGAAGATCCAATAGAGTGATCAGTCTAGAGTGAGTAGCGCTATGAACAATTTACATAAAATTACACCGAGGAAAAGTAACTATAAAGTTTTCCTCACCTGTCCTCTAATTATTTTAATTCCTTGAACCCACTTAATCTCCAGAATACATAGGCGAGTTTCCGCGTGCAAAAATTGAGATTAATTTTTAAATTTCTCAAATCTTGAATTTCTTAGATAATTTTTATTTGTTTGAATAATAAATACCCCGCATCAAGGCAGCATAAAATTGTCTGTTGAATCACTCTAACAATTGGGCGAGAACATATCATAAAATGACCCCGAAAATACGAAATTGCCGCGAATGAATGCAACTAAATAACTTCATCGCAACTAAAATTCATACTTTTATTTCAGAAAGAGTGAATCGCGCTGAAAAAAAAATTACCTACCCCCTTTGAAAATAAATCAAAATCGCCCCAAAACGAAAACGCAAACAAATGTTGAATTCCGTAATAGTATACCATTTCCATACAATTCGGACCATTTCCCCAATGCAATAAGTAAAAAAATGTTGGAATGAAAGTACAATCGTGAGTGTATTGTTAGTTTTCGAAAGAAAGAAGGAACAGAGCGAGAAAGGGCGATTTATACCCTTTAATGCGCTTTCGATCAATAGCAGAACGGCGACTCCACGCCGCCCGCTTGCCTTCCTTCTGCGGGTTCGCCGCGCGTTTTTCCACTGTTCCATCGCCGCGCTGCCTGCCTGCCTGCCCGCCTGCCGGCCGATGCGGGGGACGGGGGACGGGGGACGGGGGACCGGAAGTGGCGGCGACGGCGGTCACTTCCGGGGCCGGCTGCGAGCTCCAACGGGGGCAACTTTGCGACACGACACAGGCGACCGTGCGTCCGGACGCTGAGGCTCCGACGTGCAGCCAAACTTCGCGGCACGAGCGAGGAGAAAAGTTCGGAGAACGTTTCGCACGTACAAATGCATAGAAAAAAAGTTTGATTTAGGTTCTATTATCAATAATATTTAATTTATGTATTTACTATTTAGAATAAGAAATTAATGTTATGAAAAGTGTAAATGTACAGAAGCGTACGGAAGTTCAGTATTGTGAAATGTAGTGCTCAGCGTGGATATTAACAGAAAATAAATGAAATGGGTGTGGCATTGAAGGCATAACATGTGAAGAGTGAAACGAACAATAGACAATATATTTTTTAAGTCCTTTCTTATGCTTATAAATATTCTTTTTCTTTTTCTTCTTCTTTTTATAATTATTATTATTATTATTATTATTATTATTATTATTATTATTATTATTATTATTATTATTATTATTATTATTATTATTATGTATTTTTATCGCCAGTCGAAGTGTGGATTTGCTGTATTTCGTTAAGTTTATATCCACCTACGTGACTTTTTACCTGACCTATGGAAGAAAACATGATTATGTTTTCCATTGTGGAATTTCCGAGTTTTATTGAAATGGATTGTGTTTAATAAACGTAGAAATGGGAAAAGTCGTTGTACTTGGAATGTTGTTTGTCTTGCCTTCGGTTTATATTGATTATTTACATTTACACTACTATGATAAAGTTATGTAGCAATATGGATATAATAATTTGAGGGTTTTATATGCCCAATTTCAGAAATCAATAACGCCATTAAAATGATTAACGAGAAGAAAGGTTATAGCCTCTACGAGATCTGATGCTTCCTGTATCAGTCATTAATTTGCTAAAATTTATTGCATACTATCAAATCCTATGTAAGAAGAAAAAAAGCCTGACACCACAATTCTATCTAGCTATCAATTGTATACTACTTAGAACAGGAAAGAAGAAAGAGATTCAAATCTAACGGCTTCAGAACTTTCTGCGAGAAAACAAACAATAGTCATATTAAACCGAGGTTATATTCCACTAAAATGAAACTGAAATATGTTATCTTTACATGTACAAATCGTTTTTTCTCAAAAGTTCTAATTGAAAGAGCGAGATATCATTTCTGACTAATTGGAAAACCGTATCACTCTTTTAGGAGTTAACGCCCAGGAATCTAGAGTCAGAAATAACGCCTGTGTGTTATGTGATTAGTGAAGATATCGTTAGTACTATCATCCTTCTCGGTGCTCTTTATGTTCGTTTCCTCGGCTGCATGTAATTCCAGGCCACAAAGCGGGGCTGAGACTGTCCACAATTTACCTGCCGCCGGCGAGGGAACGAACCGGAAGCGGCCGGAAGTTGTACCGCTGCTCGGGAAGCCCCGGCGGCCCACGTAGGTCTGCGCTCGACAACTCTAACAACCCCACGGTCCTGTCTCGCCCCCTCCTCCTCGCCACTCGCCCCCGTCCTCCCCCCATCCTTGCCCCCGCCCTCGCCCTCGCCCCCCCTCGCCCCGCCCTCGCCCCCGCCCCCGTCCTCGCCCTGCGCCCCTGGCCACCTCACGCCCACGCCCTCAACATCTCCTTCCACCATGCCTCGCCCTAACTCCTTCTCACGCGCTCCTGTGCTTCATTCATCCTCTCTCGCACCTCCCCCCGTTCTCTTCTCCTTCCCCGCCTTCTTTCCTGCCCTCGACCGCACCATCGCCCCCACCCTCATCCCCATGCTTCCTCTCGCCCCCGCCCTGCCGCCGCTCTCTACCGCGCCATCGCCCGTGCCCACCTCACACCCAGGCCCTCGACATCTCCTTCGCCCCCCTCCCCTCCATCCATCCTCCCACCCTCGCTCTCGCCCTTTCTCTCACCCCCACCTCCGCTCAAGCAACCGCCCCTCCTTCGCCCCCACCTCCCCTCCTCCCAGGCTATCTGGCGCCATCCCTCCCTCTCACCTTCCCTGCCTTCGCGCCATCGCCTTTGCCCACCCTCTCATGCCCTCAACGCCTCCTTCACCCCCTCAGCAACCCATCCCCCTCTCGCCCCTTCCCGACTCTCACCTTCTCCCTGCCCTTGCCTCTGGCCCTCAACCGCTCCATCACTCCCTCACCACCCCCGCCACCCTCATCTCTCGTTCTTCTTCCATTGCCTTCCCCCCTCACCATCCTCTTGCCACGCTTCGCCCTCCCCAAACAGTTCTCCAGCCCTCAACCCTCCCCGTCCTTTTTGCCCTTGCTGTGTCACTCTCATGCCCGCCCCCGCCCTCGCCCTCGCCCTCGCGTCTTCATCGCGCCTCCCCGGTCACAACTGTTTAGGCAAAGATTTCCAGATGTCAGACCAAATGTCTACCCAAGTTTGTTGTTTTTTTCTTCGTCTGGGCATGCCGTAACAAGATCTGGAGAGAAACACAATCTACCTCGAAATCTTGCGCTCGCCGTCACCTTCATCCCCGACGCCGCCTCCGACGCCCACACTGCCCTCGTCCCCGTCTGGATCTAGACCAGGAATTCCAAAACTCTTTCTTGCCTCGAACCCTTTTCAAAACTAGTGAGAATGGTCATACAAAACATACCTTGTTGTGGTTACTATATAATTACTAACGTTTAAAAAAAGTGGATGGCATCATTTAACGATCTGGAATGTAATGAATTTATCCAAGCTACACGAATTGGCACATATCTTAAAATTTCAAATACAAATTATCAAATTCAAAGGGATCTGTACCGTCCACTTCGGGAACACCTACTTAGGCCAAAGTTCTAGAAAGTATGCGGTAAGTCTTCTTGCTGAGCATCGTTGTCGACTTTAAAGTTGACTCGTTATATTTTATATCTTAATGAGTGTTTAAACAAGACCTTTTAAAAAATTATTGTATAATTTTCGAATTTTCAAATAATCCTTCTTTAAGATTTTGTCTGTCTCGTCACGTCGCAGTAGTCGATGCTTTTTATCCCAACGGCCAGGCGTTCGGTGACGTTATTAACCGGAGTTTCCAGACGGTCACCCTTTCAGGAATGCGTCGTCTCGATTTGCTTAACTTTCGAGGCTTCAATGAGCGTAGTTAAGAAATTCGTCTAATAACTCGGCAACTTCCTTCTTCAATTAACGTAGTCCATGGTTTCCGGGAAATATTTCGAGAAACAAATAATTGAATTTTAGAAATGAAATGACCAAATTTATGCTTATATTATATATTGAGATTTTTCATGCATTATGTTATTATAAATGACCACAAACTGTAAATACGGACGGTTGAATAATTAAATTCCGCTGTACAACGAAGTATTATATATATATATATATATATATATATATATATATATATATATATATTATATATCATGCGATTCATAATAGTTTGGAATGAAAATTATAATATATAATAGATGAAACTACGAGTGCTTTTAAGTCTATCTGAAAATGTCCATAGAACAAGTGATATTTACAAAAGCTTTTTCGAGAATGAAATTCCATAAATAGAAGAAAAGAAGAAAGTATATTTTTTGTTGAGAAAGTAGTGTTCAAAACTAGGAACAATGTTTCTTGCTTAGCATGGTTCTTTGTGATTGTGATGGTTTGGAACCAGCGATCAGTTGGATAAGTGGTGGATGGGACATAGAACTGGGCGGGTTAGTGGGATGGGAGAATGGACGGAGGGATGGGAGAATGGACGCAGTGAAGATAGAACGAAGTGTGAGAGGGTAGAATGAGTGGCGGTCAGATGAGTAGTTGTGGAGAGGGAAAACGGGGTGGGGTGCGGTGGGTTGCGTTAGTTGGAGGGAAGCAGACTTGTCCGTGCAGTTGCGCCGTCCCGACCGCACCCGGTCCGGTAGCTCATCAGCGGGTGTCCTCCGGCCCTCAGCCACTAATCACCCGACCGCGCGCCACCTGCCCCTCTCTCTCCCGCTCCCCTTCCCTCACTCCCTCTCCCTCCCCCACTCCCTCCCCTCCCATCCCCCCCCGCAGCGCAGATGGACGCACGGCGCTCGAGTATGTCGCGTTCCTGCAAGCGATTTAACCGCAACACAAGAACGGGGCTCAATATTTACTATCGCGAAAGCTCAGTTTTTGTGATTAATCCATTCGAAAATGCCAGATCTAAACAGAATGTAGTACACGAACTGAAAAACACGTAACATATCGCATAATAAATAATGTAAATCTTATTGTGTTCCAGACACCCAAAAGTATTAACAAACGGCTTATCATACGGCGAATTCTTTTTTCTTACTTTGTTTATTAAAATACTGGAAATTTCTTTGGTAATGATTGCTAATTTATAAGTATCACTCAAAATATTTGAAAAACATATTATTCCGAATGTTTTTTTATGAACGATCGGATGATGCTCACTTGACGTGAAACAGAGAAAGACTAAAGTAAGGAACGCATCGGATTTTTTTGTTTGCTTTTTTGTTGTTTTTCTGGTCTCTCCACTCGTGTCGAGTCGCGCAAACGTGCGGACAAGTCTGGTACGGACTGTTCTCATCTGCGAAAAAACCGAAGGAATATTCGCAACAGAGGACAAAACGTTGATGGAAGAGCCCAAAACCGAATCGTAAGAAAACAAGAGCATAAACATATTTGGCTTCCCTTGGGGAAAAGGTAGGCCTTTCAAAAGGTGACGAGTTAAACATATGGTCCGAACTCATAAACATTATTCACTTAGTACATTTTCCCTAATTTTTCACTTAATTCACCACTATATGAATGAAACTTTTAATAGTTTTTCTAGCTTTATAATAACCTTGGTCAAAATCCTTAGGGTTGCTGCCGGAGCCACGTTTGCATTACATCACTCACTTTCTCGTTTGAGGCGAATTTTTTGTCATGTAAATTATCTTTTAGCGGTTCGAACAAATGTAACTCTGATGGAGTGAAGTTTGGATTGCTTGAAAGACATTCCAGAACCGGTTCGAAACTTTATTTTCTTTTAGATGTCTGAAACTTGTCTTGGCAGGTACTTTTTTGCTTCTTTTTCTCGCAGGTATCTTTGTGTTTCAGATGACTGTGAATGTTATGGGCCGTTCCAACAGTTCTTGACGCTTTTTTGAGTTCCATTTTAACAGTGAAACAAACTTTCTGTCTCTGAGTAGTGCAAAATTTTTTGAGGAAATAGAAAGGAGGAAGTAGAAAGGAGAAAGAAGAAAGGAGGAAGTAGAAAGGAGGAAGTAGAAAGGAGGGAGTAGAAAGGAGGGAGTAGAAAGGAGGGAGTATAATGGATGTAGTATAAAGGAGGAAGTAAAAATAGAAAGAATGAAGTAGCAACTTTGATCATTAGTCCACTTTGCTGCCCACTGCTGACAAGATTCGCTAACGTCTTTTTCTCTTTTTAGCCTGTGGGTGGAAAGGCGCTTTCCATGTGCGAGAGCTGGTGCTTGGTTGCGCTAGGCCCGATTACTCACTAATAAACAGCTTTCCTGACAAAATTAATATTCAGAGAAGCTATTTTCGTCTTAATCATCCACTGCGGTCACATGACGTCGGATTTGGTCGTGCACTCACCAGCCAAAAGTCATCCCAACTTCTCAACAACGCTTTAGACGAGTCAAACAGCGGCGGTGAACACGCAGCTAACCGTGGATGGCGGTTGTGGTCGCGTTGAACCCCAGAGATTAAAGGGCGTAGCGGACTCCGGAGCCGCCACCCGTGCATCCAAAGCGCCTCCCCACAGGGCCAGCGAACAGCCAGAGCGGCGCGGTCGCGCACGCGGCACGCAAATAGCGCACGCGGTTGGCCTCCCGAAAGTTGCATCTCTAGTAACGCGTCCATCAAAACCGCACTCCAACTACAACTAAAATAGAGTCGACAATGTCACATGGAAAATCTATGTACCGTAAAACCGTGCTGCAGCAGAGTTGCATTACCCCAAATTATTTGCCACTGGGAACGAGTTTGTCTTTGATAAACATGTCCTAAAAGTACAAATCGAGAACACGCACGGAATTTAAATGAAATAAAATGCAATATTCAATTACATGTCTATAAATTTACATAATTGCGGACTGAACAGTAACTACAGGCTGGTACAAAATAAGAAAAATTGGTTTAGACCCGAACAAAGCTATAAAGCGAACAACCCATTAAGAAGTCGAAGTAGCACGACCGTGCAAGTAGAGTCTACGGGGCGCGACAGGCGACGTGATCTGCGTTCTGGACCGACCGTCAGTCTACAACGGGCTGACATCGACCTTAACTGGGTGTGAGTTTCCAAAAAGGTTTCCTGCAAATTTCTTTTCAGCCACCACGCATTGATGTTTGCCACAAATTTAACTCACCGCCAGGAGATGCAAAAACTGATGATAAACTAGGAAACAAAGCATTGGAAATATTCATTTCACAGAATACCTGAGAAAGCAAGAGATCTATAAAACAAGACTCTTCTAGTGACAGTACCTGATCTCAAGTGACGAAGCAGTGTGAATCTCTAATACTTTTTTGTCTTTAACCCACAGTCATATGACTTATTTACGTCAAGTTTCAAGCTACAATATTTGTAGCCACGTTGGAGACACCACTAGGAGGCCCATATTCCTGTGGTACGGGGATATGAGTAGCCGAGGAAAAAAATAAAGGAAAAGGGTAGCAATTTTGTCTTTGATTCTTTCAGTGGAAAATCAAGGGTTTGGCGCACATTACACACGCACATTAAAAGATTGGATTTCTAAGAATACTTTACACCGAGAGAAAAGTAAGCATATCCCAATTATTCCGTTGCTCGGAGGGAAATGTTTCTTTAGGAGCGTTCTTTATTTAAGCTTAGAACCGCATCTCTATAAAAATTCATTCTGCCCACTTCTCCCTTCGTGATTTCCCTCTTAGTCTTCTGCATGACGCTCTTCATCTTCTCTCCAACTTCCAATAAAATCCTGAACACAGTCATCGATAACCATTGCGTCAGTTTCGGTTATCTTTGTCGCGTTGATCTAATCCTCAACCTTAGGGTTTTTGAAAACATTGCAGTTATAGGTGCACCGTTGTAATATATGCTGATCATTATCATTTACTTCACAAAAATGAATTTTACTCGCAGAAAATCCAATTTTTGCGAAATCCTTTTCTCCATTTTTTTTAACATTTCACTCGGAAGCATAGGAAACATTTCCGTTTAAATGCTGTTTTAGGTTTCCGATTCTGCCTTTGGTTTTTTCGTTTAATACCGGAAATTAAGCATGTTTTAAGCCTTAAAAGAATGGATCCGGAATATTTTCCCGCTGACAGCAAGTTTTCCTTTAATCCATGGACCGTTAGAGGCAGATTTCACACCATACATAAAAACGAAGAAAACAATGTTTGTCGGCTAACTCTTCCAAAATGGCTGAATCAATTTTAATATTTTTGGACAGATGTAATTAAAGGCCCAACTTAGAATGTTATTTCGCAAAGGTCGGATAGCAACATACGTTAGATGTAAGTAAATCACTGGACGGCCGCCTTTTCTGCACAATTAATTGATTTTTTCGAGTATCCTGGCGCGTCAGCTGCTTTGGTCATTAGTCCCGTAAGTTTAATGCATGTTTTCCTCTGGAGATGACGGAGATCATCCCCCGCTGGATGGCGAGATCCGGCGCCGACCTACCGTCGGCTAGTGGGGTTTCCCCCTAACCAGGACTCTCCCACCAGCGGGGCACCGCCCCAGCAGGGACAAGCTCTAAGCTCCCAACCGATCTCTCGGAATATGTGGTAGTGTAGTGCATGTTAGTGTAGGTGTCTGGGTGTAAGGGAAGAGGATAGGACAAGAAAGAGGAAGGAAAGATCGCGCGCGGTCCGTGGCCCGTTTGGTAAGGTACTGCTCCGGCATTCGCCTAGTGTTCTGAGAAACCACGGAAAAATTCCGATCAGAGCAGCTGTCCGCGAGAATTCTCCTCCAGACCGCGACTGAATTCGACCTAGGAGAAAAGCTAGTGTCAAAAATCCTGCCACCGTGGGGAGTGTAACTTAGGACCTCCCGGTCAGAGGCGCTGCAGTGACATCAGTCGATGCACTGAGCTACCGCTCCCGGTTTATCTGCACAAGAATCAGTGCGTATCTTGAGAGAAAGCAGTTCCCAAAACGTATTTTTGCGATAAATTTATCTTAATCCAATTAACAACAAAACAATATCTAGAAAAAAGTTCAACGAGATAGTCTTCAAACACAGAAGAAATACAATAGTTATGAAAAGAGCCCGGCTTTTTAGTTTTTCATATATTTTTTCCTCCTTCTTAACGTCATTATTTTAATACTCATATCCGTTTAAATGAAGAGAAGTATATGAATGCTATTGATCCTAAAAACGGCTAAAATAAGGTATCATCCTAAACCAGGTTTAATCCTAATCCACACTTATAAAAATTATCCAAAGTTGTCTTAAGAAAACTTTCATTTGGGTTGATCGGAATTTACTGTGGTTTGGACTTGACTCTAACGTTGCTGGTATTGCTACTAACTAGATTAATATTATTTTCGTACCAAAAGTTAATATTAATTTAATATTGTAGATTGTAATATAGACGATTCAGCACAATGCACACTGAGCACAGTTTTCTACTAAACCAAGTGATGAATATATTTGAAGATGTTTCAAGGAAGGAATCTGTAGAACTGTAGGCGATGTGTTCTTGTCAGAGCTCTAGAAAATTCAACGTAATCATAGTTATGTAAAGATGAACGAGGCAAATGAATTCCTTCTAAGAGAATAAATATCTGGAGAATTACCTTAAGAGGCAGAGAGCTGTGGCATCTATGAGGCATGCACCATTGACTTTACCATGCATAGAGCAAACCTTTTCTCATTTCAATTGTGCGTAGAGACAATATGAAGTTCACGTAAGTTATTTTGAAATTGTACCTGTTTATTCCTTGCAACTAAGCATCTTAAAGTATTTTTTGTTTTTATGCTAATTTCCAAGAGAATATTTAAGAAGTTCAAAAATGTTTATCAAATTGTGTGTATTTTATGAAAAACTTTGCTCACGTTTAAGTAAAAATAAATTTAATTAGTAAATGAAATTTGCTATTTATGGCAATAATTGCTCGGTCTATGACCGATATGATTAGTAAAATGATAAAAAAAACTAAAATGGGCTAAATCGACTTTTCAAAGTGCCAAAAATGACGAAGATAAAATCCTAAAAATCTTGTTATGAATATCTACTCAGGAGAGAGTCTACCCAGGACTTTTATATTTTCGAGATTCACCTCCCTAACGAGTGCCCCGATTTGCATTGAATTAACAACAAAAACACTACTGTAAAGTGAAGTCCTCTTGAAACAGATTTCAAGAAACAACAACTATGAACAGTGTACTCAGAAGAGGTTGTACTGGAGACGCTCTACGTATCTCGAACGACTGACCAGGTTTGAATATAATTCACAAATAATCGTCGATATTGTAAACGAGATTTTGTGGAAATGACAAAAGTATTTTTTTTGCTCATGAACGTGGAAAAATCTGGGACCAACATCGAGCATTTTTTTAACCGGTAGTTATCTTTTTATTCAAATCGTCGACAGCAGCAGGCGGACAGTACTATATATTGCATGATGGCCCAGAATAAATGTTACAAAGTATTGGACATTGAAGGAGTCAAAGATGATAACGCTTCGCCTATGAATATTTGGCGAGTGTTACAAAATGAAAATACAGATCTTGGTATGAGTGAATCAACTCGTAAGAGATAGAACAATTGAGGTATTAGGTAGCTATAGAGGCAAGTTTGTATTAGGTTAGCTAACTAGAAGTCGAAAGAGGCTAACTAGAAGTCGAAAGAAATGGACGCTTGACGATTAAATCGTGGTATTTAAAGTGAAATTCTGGTAAAATACCCAATTAGTAGCGTCTTCAAGAGTTTAGAATATTGGCGAAACCTTGGGAAAGGTATTAGATTTAATTAATTGGTGCTTCAAGTTTACAGAATAAATTTTCGCAGAAGCGAAGCAAGCAACAGTTTGCCGAATAATTAGCCATCCAGAACTTACTAATAATATGTTTTCTTATTGTTGGAACTTTCAGTTTTATTTGATATTACCTCAAGAGTGAGGGGAACAGACAGCGACTTTGGGTAGTAAGTGGAAAGAAGCGGCAACTGAAATTATTGGAAATACCCACGAACGCGGGCGGCTACGGGAGCATACACTGTTACGGGACGGAAGTTTATTAAATACGTAAGTGCGAAATCTCATACAACCAATTTATACAAGCGATGTCTTAAATACCACGAACCTGATTGATAGGCAACTAATCCTGGACTGGTGTTTGGTAGCTTAACTTACTCTCAGATTTTGCACCTCGAGTTTAGTTCGTCGGTGCTAATCTGCATTAATACATTCCGCGGAGGGGGGGTTGTACATGACGAAGTGACATTCAACTCAAAGATTCACACGCGGTCGAACGGACTTGCAGAACTTCTCGCGACACTATAAATATTGGAATCGAGGATGCTTTTCGCTTGATGCAAGAGCGAATCCTCGAGCTTCGCTGCAACCTACTTTCCGGTGAGCGAACCAAGTTCTATTGATGGCAGCCCCAGGGAGAAAAAGGCAGGAAGAGGAAAGCCAAGTTTCATTGATTAATATGAATAACGGTTGGCTCCTCTCACTGCCCTCTCTCTTCTTCCACTGAGCCAGAGCAGACCGGGAGCTCTCGAGTGAGCTCGAGGCCCGAGGAGGCAAGGGGTGGGACAGGGCCTTCCAGAAGTTCACACGAAAGTGCCCGCCCGGAGGAATTTACAGAGGGACTAGTGCATTCTCGACTGGTGAACCGTAAATTCTGCATTATTAGTTACATTTTCTCTTTGGTTTGGATCTATATATGGTATGGCTTTGGTTTGGTTGATAATGAACTATAATTAAAACAGACACAGAACGCGTGATTGATGATTTATTAAAATCAATTTTTGTCCTTGCAGCGCTCAACAACTGGTAACCACGTTTTAATGTACTCGTAAATGAATATAAAATGTAGTAATTTATATAGTTTTTGTGAATTTATGTAAATAGATATACTTTTATCTAGTAAAAGTATATTACTTTCTACAGTAATTACAAATATTGTGTAAAAAGTAGATTATGAGAAAAGAAAAGTCAAATAACGGAAGTTCCGTTAAGAATTTTTATTTTCATCATATATAAACAATATTTATTTTTTAACATGCAACTTCTGCCATTACAATTGTATCCTTCTGCAACCATTCACTTTCAATCCTTTCTACATAGAACGGTATTTCCTTTTATGGTATTCCTTCCATGATTTCTTTTGAAGGAAACGGGGCTATATCTGAGGGTCAAACACCTACCGGAATCAATGCAATAAGAGCTGTTCAGCCTTTTTCTGGCATTTTTGTTTGGGACAACTAGAAAATGGTAATACCCAATTAACCAGATTTTGGCTGGTAAATGTGGGTACCAGTTAATAATATTCACGTCAGTTTGCGTCAGTTAATATCAGTGTTACTGATATCTCTCACATCCAATAACCGATCTGAAATACTGCTCTTGTAAAGGAACCCTCAACAGGATTGTGATCAGTTAGAGAGTGCAGTAATAAATACTGAACATGGTGGCGACAGGCATTTCTTCTCTTGTTTAATAAAACACTCAGGGGTAACTCCATTCGGAAATTAATGAACAGAATCTTGTAAGCACTTTTCGATATAATTAAATAACGACAATGTTTCTCTCGAATTTAATTTATGCCCAATTAAATTAGAAATCAATATGTGACTGTTTTATCATCTGCTTGGGTAAAACGTTACTAATTATTAGTGTTTCTAGTTAACTTAGTATGCAGTTATTTTTGTTAGGTTCTGGTAAAAATTACTCTATCTTTGCAATATTTAGTTTGCGAGATAGATAAAATTATACTGTACAAAAATAAAGGATTGAATGAATTAAAAATATTTATCGAGATAGATTGACAGGAATAATTTATCTCTAAAATAATATTTGGGGTTTTTATCGCATTCCATAACAAGTATACAAAAATATTACAAACTGGTAAGCTATATCTCCAAGAGTAGTAAAAGTGGAAATGAAATTATTAGTCTGCGTGTGGTAATTGTAGGAGTGTACGCCCCAACTGATGATGCTAATGTGCAACTTAAAGATAATTTAATATAGGAATGGACAACGGCATTAAGTGAAATTAGTGACCGGAAAGAAATTTTTATAAGAGGTCACATAAAGGCACAAATTGGTAAAAAAGTAGGTGATAATATTGTGGAACATCAAGGGAGGATTATCCCTTAAAGATAACGGAGAACGTCTAATTGAAATCTGTAATCAGTTCTCTCTCTGTATAACAAAAGGATTCTTTCAACATCAAGATATACACAAGAAAACACTGTTTCAACCAAGAAATTTATCATCAATTATAGATTACGTGGTGGTAAAACGGCAAATGAGAACTGAAATTCTAGATATAAGGGTGTATAAGGGAGCAGATTCTAACTCGGATCATTATTAAGATCCCCTCAAGATTTTTAAGTTTGTAAATTAAGTAGATGAAGATCGTAGACAAGAAAATAGTATTCCCAAACAGAATGTGTTTAATGTATGCAAGCTTGAAAATGTTTCAACAAGGTCATATCAATTATACGTAACTCAAAGTATTAGTAACATGCCAGTGGGAAATGCCAACCTAATTACCAAAATCTTAAACACATCTTCAAAAATTCTGCAGAATTAACTATCGGCATCAAAAGAAAGGTATAGAAAAGATGTGAATGAAGAACTCGAGGAAATGGTTAAAGAAAAGAGAAAAGCTTACGAAAGCTGGTGGTCTACAGAATGTTATCAAGGTAGACAAATATATGTAAGATGTAGAGTAGATGTCAAAAGAAATATATATAAGAATAAAAATAAACACTGTGGTAATGGGTGTAAAGAACAGGGTACACGGAAGCATGGAAATGTGTGTATTCAGTCAGGAAGAATAAAAAACAGCAATTGAAAATGGATCCAATAGGCCTGAAAAAATAAAAGACCTACTACGAAGATCTACTAACTGAGAATAGAACAAATTATATGAAAATTTCGTATGAAACTCATGAAACTGAGGAAAATGTTCCACAAATTACAAGGGAAGTCAGTAAGGTCATCATTGCAATGAAAAGTCGCAGAGCTCCGGGACCTAGAGGTATCCCAATTGAATTAATTAAAACTGTCCCTTCAAGTGCCATAGAAATCACCGCACAGATTTTCAATAAATGCTTGGAAGGTGATTTAGCTCCCGAAGAATGGAAAATGGCACATATTTCACCTATTGATAAGAAAGCTGACAAGAACGAATGTGAAAACTATAGGGACCTTAGTGTTACCAGTACTATTGGGAGACTGTACGGCCGGATAGTAAGGGAAAGATCGGAAATAGAGATGAAGGAAATGGAGGAATAGAGTGGCATTTGCGCAGGGAGATCTTGTATTGACAACAGATTCTGTCTAAAACAAATTATTGAAAAAATAATTAGAGTAGACAGAAAGATCTCTATATGGACGATTGAAATACACGAAATAAATTTACACATTTTTTGTGGGAGGTAATTTCGTCTAATGCACTCATTGAATCTGAAGTATTGTTTATATGCAATCTTTGTGTTAAAACTGGAGTATTGATAGTAAATGCGTTACAAGAACTATTGTGTAAATACCACAGGAATATTTATTTTATTTTGATGAAAGTCAACTTTCTATTTTATGAAGCTATATCGTAATTAAGAATCCTGGATTAATTTTTTCAATTTCATTGACTTTGGTGGAAACAAAATCTACATATACAGTGAGTCCCATCCACAGTATTGTCAACTTTGTTTCAACGTTGTGTGCATCTTCATGAGAGAATACTATTAGAAACTACTGGAAATATTTCTCTAAACGAACATAGGTTGACAAAACGTTATATTGTAGTATTTTAAAAAGGAAGTAACAGGGAAATTGTTCCAATGCATTTCAATATGCTGCGCGGATGTACTTGGAGGTAAACATTTCATATCGAAAAGATAATTTGCCGCAGAATGGGACGCAGGCGCCAATAACGGTGATATTACGGCGAACGGTCTGTTTTTACTTCTCCGCCATTACGTAGTTATAGGGAAGTTGAATGGCGGTGGCAGCTGACGCCATCAGCGCAGCCAGTGGGCGTAAAATTGCGAGTCGCCGGTCGGACGGCAACACAGGACTGGCGGACGCCTCCGAGACCTGCGCAACTTCATACATGGACGCGAGCTCCGTACGTGCGTCTAGGCCGGGCTCCGGCTCATTTCCGCTCCCCTGCGCGTGGAGCGGTTGCTCTTAATTCTAAGTCAGCTCCGGCAGCGGTGGCGGTGGCGGCGGTAGTGGCGGTGGCGGCGGTAGCGGTGGCGGCTGTGGCGGCGGTGGCGGTGGCGGTGGCGGTGGCGGTGGCGGTGGTGGCGGCGGTGGCGGCGGTGGTATCGGTGGCGGTGGCGGTGGCGGTGGCGGTGGCGGTGGCGGTGGCGGTGGCGGTGGCGGTGGGGATTCGCAAGCGGACTGGTACTACAGCCACCAGCGGCAGCATGCGAGGGTATGGTTAGGGAGCTGTCTGCTAGGTGGTCTTGGCTGAATCCTGGATGTCAACCGCCACGAAACGATTCAACGTAAAAGTTTAACTTATAAGAGTCGTAGAAAAAGAACCGCATGAAACTCGATGAAATGGGTATTAATTCACTCGTGTGAAGTTTACGATACTCGCTCGTTCCTCGCTCGTATCGTAATATCACACTCGTGTATTAATACCCATCATTACCACATCGTGCCATAATGTACTATTATATCTTCTGAAATTCTCAGCGTTTCTCCGGTAATTATTAATCACAATCATATATTAGACGAAAATGAAGTACTTCATGTACAGTACTGCCCTGGTCTATCCTACAGACATATCTTTATCTGGTCTGTCCCGAACTTTTCCCGGACCGCCTAGTCTCACCCTGCTCCACCCTATGTCGTTCTACGTCACCTGACCGGCCTTGCTACAATTACCGTTGCTGCCACCATGGTTGCAAAAATATGTATTGCTGCACACTCCCAACAAGTTTCCAGAAAACAATTTTGACCTTCAGTTACTCAAATCGTAGTTGCACTATCAAAAATGAATCAGAATGCATTTTGTAATAAGGATATTTATAAAATCTTTTAAGGATTTTAAGGAAATTTTAATTAACTTTATTCAATTTACTCACCGTTTTTTAAATATTCGCGAAAAACGGAAAGAGTACAGACTTAAATTTAGCTTTAAAACATAGAAAATTAGAATAGAAACATGTTTTACAACAACTCATTTAGACAGTAACTGTTCCTTTGTTTTAAATGTCACATGAACAAATTCCATTAAGATCGGAATAAAACTGTAGATTTGAATGAAAAAAGTGTTATTTTTTACATAAGAGAGAATAATAAAAGGAAATTGAAAACAATGTATCCCAAGTTATTCCCTATGAACAGTACCTCTTAGTGAAAACATCATCAAAAATATTTACTATTGAATTAAAAACATTTATTAGTGGCAAGTTACAGTATTTTTCTACAATTCTAACTAAGAATATCAAGTAATACATACGCTGTAACATCACCGCTTTCATTTTCCACTTTCTTCATTTTCCAATAGCGCATTACTGCGTTGGAGTGTACTCTTTTGAAAACGTTATATCGCCATCGTTGCACAAGAAAAGCGACACATCAAAAAGAATTGTCATTTTTCAATAAAACTGTTTCTTGTTGAGCGAAGCTGTTTATTCTGATACCAAAGGCAGTCGTTAGCTCTATAAACCGCCTGTCTTGTGATCTATTGTTGTCATTTTCCTTTCTTTTTTTAATTTATTACATTCTGTTGAACAATATGTCTTTCAGAGCATTGAAATTTACAACGTAAGGGCAGTCATTATGGGCACTATCAGTAACCTCTTAAAGAGGATTTATGCAGGTAAAAATTGAGAATTAGAAAAATGTAAAGAAAAGATCGGAAAAGATTTTTTTTCTAGTAAAAATGTACGATTTCCTAAATATGTTTCTTCGCTTAACAAATGAATGGTGACTTTTGGGATGTGTGTCTTTATAGTGGTGCCCCGCCGACGTCTGAATTGAACGCGCCGCAGCCGCTGTTTGCGGTTTCGCCTCCGATGCCGCGAAGCGACCGCTCCGGCGCCGATAGCCCTCAATGGACGTCGCTTGCAGGTGACGAAAGCAACGAAGACAAATGTGCCCTGCTCCGGAGCGCGGCCTTCTGTATTTCACTCCCAGGCGCCGTCCGGAGACGGCAGATTCCTTCCCGTTCCGGCGTATCTTAATGCCTCGGGTCGTTTCTCTTCTCGCTTTTTTGTTCCGCGATGTAAACGTTTTGATAGCGCCTTAAAAGGACGTTCTGATTTCGTTTTCATTGTTTTGTTTTCATCCACATTTTTTCTATCTCCCCTTTCTACGGAATTTGTTTTTCCAAGTGTTTTTTTTTTTTTTTTCGTTTCTATGTGCTACCTGTTTTATTTTGATGAGAGTAGAGGTGGCGATATATAATGTGTATCACTGATTGGAAGTTCAAGGTTTTGAGTCTCGACGTTGTGGGATTTTCTGCAGTTGCTAGATAGCTCCATATATTTCAACCACTGACTGGGGGAAATTTAACAGCCGGCTACTCTGTTAGATAGTTTTCACTGGTTTCTCCTATCAATACCAGGCGAATACCGATGCAGTGGCTTAACGGGCTTTTTTTCTTATCCATATCTCCTCCTCTTCCCTTACATATTTATACTAAAATGCATTTCTCTTCCACTCATATCGGGAGATCAGTCGGGAGCTTACAGCTTGTCCCGGCTGGGGCGGTGCAGCATTGCGGAGTACATACCTTGAGGAGGAAATCCGGAAGTAGAGATTGGCTCTGAGGAAAGGTTTCCGATGTGTAATGTGGGCGTGTTCACAACCCAAGCTCCTACCCGAACTACACAAGCTAGAAAAGCTGGGCGAGATTAGATTGCGGTGATTGTGGGTGAGTAATCCAACAACGCACCCGTAAATAGCTTATATAACGGTTAGTGTATCGAGCTGTTATACGAAACTTTGCGAATTCAAACCCAATAGAAGACGTGGATTTTTAAGGACGAAAGATTTCTTCGTTTGCGTTCCTTCGGAGGGGAAGTAAAGCCGGCTGTCCCATGTTAGTAGATTTACTGCATGTAAAAGATCCTCAAGCCTAAAAGAGGCCTCTGAACTAAATCCAAATCGCCTATTTCGTCACCCGAGTGATATCTTATTTCCAGATTACGGAACGAGAAGAGCGAAATTTGCATGAACAGGCTGAAGAGCAGACCTGATGACTTGAGCTTCGTCATGTAAAAGAAGCCAACATTGATTGAGTGATTAAATATATCCATTACCTGGCGGGATTCGAACCTGCAGCTTTTCGTCGAAGACTGCTAGATCGCTCCTGCCCCAGCGATCTTTTATATCCTGGCCGTCAACTGTCACTTGGAAGCAATTCTTTACAGAAATGTATTATTTTGTGATGATGATGATACGGTAAACCTTTAGCACGAACTCGCTTTACACAAATTTCGCCGTAACATGAACCAAACGTCGATCCCGGCAAGGAATTACGGTAATGCGGATATGGATATAATACACGGGTAACACGAATTTTTACAACACGAATTTCTATTATTTCTGTCCTTTGGAATTTGTGTTAATGAGGGTTTACTGTATTTTCAAGAAATAATTCATGAACTATCAAACTTTATATTTAGTTTGTGAATCTCCGTAGTGAACAGGAATAACTTGTCTTAAACTTATTCTATTTTCAATTTCTGTATTTGTACCATATCATTACCATTAAATACGGTATTTCAATATAAAGAAATAATTTGAAGAATATGAATACATGAAATCAAAAGTAGACTATTGAATTTTACAAAACAAATGTATTTATGTATTGGAACAAATCATATAAATGCTATTAATGCCTAATATCTGCAATAGCATTTTATAATTTGCACATGTTCCATACGTTTATAACATTCTTGTTGTGTTAAATGGTGAGGAAAATATTACATGCATTTTTAATTTATTTTATCTTGTAAAATTTCCTAATTGTATTAAACGTTGAATGGTGGATTTGCAGGGGTTAAATATTATTTTCATCATATTTTTACCGATTTAACATATATTTTCTCGTCACTCCATTGAGCATTTATTTTATTTACCATCCATTCGAGAAAATCTCGACAGAAAAGGAAAGACAAATAGGCACATAAAAGCGAAACAAAAAAAATGCAGCTTGACAAACTGGGACCGGAAAATAACTTCGCGCATGAAAAGAAACGCATGCCGAACAGCGGCGAAACGAGATTTCAACAAAGCGTAAAATAACACAATTGCTCGTTGCAAAAGGCTCAGCGTTTGTCGCTCGCATAAATACATAAGAGTCCCAACAATAAGCTCTTAGTCCATTCAGGAGACAACAATGGCAAATCGCATTAGCGTCGCCGTGCGCATTGTGGGCTAGGAATTCCAGCCGGGTGGATCTGCACCCACGCTAATGCACAGAGGAAATTGTATTCATTTGCAATTTTTAATGCAGTTAAGTCTAATCCTATTTTGATGTCTAAATGCAGATATGTTTTCCTATTGATCAGTTTATTTAAACTTTTTCTGCGACCGTATTCAGTATTTGTTCTCGGTGTTTCAACTGAGATGGAGATAGGTAAATCTTTGAATGCTCTCCATTATTGGGAGTTTTTAGTGTGGACTGTTCATTGGTAGAGGAATTACAAGAAGTAATAATTTAAAGCGCTTTTGTTCCTCCATGTTAATACAAAAATTAGAAAATGAATAACATAATCCACTTCTGTTTATGGTTTGTCTCAATAAAGTCAAGAAAAAAAGTTTCGTTGCGGTGAGTCGCTTTCTCGACCGCACGCAATTACGAGTCCTGTATAGGCGGAGTGAAACAAGTCATTGGTTCGAATCAATTTAGATACAACTAAAGATTTTTGATGAAGCTGATCTCCAGAAAGGATCTGTATAGGCTAGTGCGTTAATTTCCATTTGAAAGTAATCAATACCTCTTGTGAAATAGTGACCAAGGTCTATATCGACAACTAAGTGTAAATATTGCGTTAACCTTATTATAAAATATCCTCTTCATGATATTACTATTCGGTAAAACTTTCTGAACACAAGAGTCTGGATTGAAATACATTATCACGTCTCAATCGAAACATTCCCCAATAAACATAAGAAATTTGTTTTCAATAAAATTCTAATTTTCTAATATATGTGCTCATAAATAATTTATATAATTGTTTCCTTAAAATGTATTAAATGCAACTACATGGGAGTTTTCAATAAATGTAGTTAGTGGACTTTATGAAGTCAACGGAAGGAATTCAGTTCATTTTGTATGCAGACTCGGAATGAGGTTTGTATTTGTTCGTGCAAACATCGACGGTTTCAGGCTCTTAACATTAATGAGTACGTCTTTCAAAAAGTATTTATTTACCAAACATATTCTAGCAGGTTCATTAGATTCAAGGTGTCTTTAATTTATTCGAATTCCTGGACAATAACAATTTAACAGAAACAATACACGGAGGGACACACATGATTGCTGCGGAAAGAGTAATGCAATTATAATAAAAATTTATTTTTAAAACTATATTGTAAATATTAATTAATAAGTTTTTTTAAGAAGGAAATAGTAAAAGTAATAAAGATTAAAATTTACCCTCCAAATTTACAAATTATTATATTCATATATTTAAGGCTGATAAAATCGTCTCCCACAAGACCAAAAATAATTCCCAAATAACAAAAAAAACGGGTCTAGAAAGCAGACATTAATTCATATAATATGTACAAAGTCACAAATTCTAATTGTGCTCATTTACTAGGAGAAACAATATCTTATCGACCATTATATTCCGTCTTCAAAAGGAACCTTCGCAGTTGGTACGGATCAACTTTATTTTCAAACGTGTCTGAAAAATTAGTTAAACTGGAACTTGGTGTTGTCAATGTCTTTTCAAACCGGCTACAGAAGGTGTGGTATAGTTTATGAGAGATATTTTGAGGGCAATCAACTTTTAACTTTGACAAATAACTTACATACATATGCCTATTTTCGTGCTAAATGTCGTTCCTCGACTTCAACGACACTCATTCATTAAGTCCGTCTGGTTTTGTCGTGACAGTTGTTGAATCGGTAAAGCAAGCTTTCTATTCATACGTAGGGCATTCTTAATATTTCAATTTTTAATAAAAGCTACTATTAAAGAAGAGTGAATAACCTTTTAATTGATTGATCACATTATGATAATTTGCTCTGGAGAGTTACAGTCCCATTTTCATAAGATTTTTTTCTAACATCAAGGTATTTTAGATGAAATATTATTCATATAAAATACCAAATATACGTGAACCTTTTTAAAGCTGAAAAGATAAAACACAAATTATCACATATAAGAATACTATATATCTAAATGCAAATAACATACCAATGCTCAGGCCAATCAATTGCATCGTATCATGCGATTGCATCTCTCTTGCTTACGAATTTCCTCACCTGAAAAAAATTGAATTTCGTTAATACTATAAATTGGATACCACAAATAAAAAACAGAGTGATATGATAGTTGAACATTTTCAATATGGAGGTTATACAGTTGAAAAATAAGATACGAAGACGAAGCATGTGCAATTTATTTTACTTAAAAATGCTTATGAAATAAAATAAAAAAGTAAAAAAGGTATCTGTTAATAGTTAAAAAAACAATTAGAGCGTATTTTAGACCTTTCTCTTCATACTCTGAAGTTTGCTGGAAGTAAAACCTCCATGCCTTAAATAGGGGGAGCAACTGCCTTCCCTACACACAATGCGAGTCAGTTCATACGGTAAAAAGCACTCCAGAGTGTTATAGTATATTAGCAAGCAATAATTCCTGAAAAATTTCAACCTCCTGAGCATTTATTCCAGTAGATCGTGTTTATTGTAATTTTTCAATTTCATCGCAGCCTGTAAGTCATGGAACTTGATGGGTATTTTCAGGATACGAAGCACTGATGTAGACTCTACAGATTATTAGTGTCATTTGCGATCAGCGAGTGCACTGTAATTCTGTCAGCCGTCTGTTCCGAAGGTGGAGACGAAGGTGCTGACGGGCCGCGCTGAACAAAGCCTGTCGTACTACGAACCCTAATTCCGCAAATTCACAAATGTTTGTTTTTCGTCGCCTTTTCTAGGTTAAGACGCTCAGGTCATCAATTGATGTCACTATCATGCCTAGGATTGGAGTTCCGACGGTGACCGGAGATTTGACAGTTGCTAGATAACTGAGTCGAACCAGCCTCTGACTGGAGGAGGCTGGCTGATCTGATAAGTATTTTTATGTGGTTTCTGTGATGAGTCCTTGCCTTATTTTATCGAATGATCTAGAAGGCCTTTAATTTGATTTCCTCAACATTTTCATGGCGGAAAGGACAACAGAACCTATATACACTCTTTGAAGAAGTGTATGTAGATTCAAATTATCGTTCAGAAAGTAGAAACTCAGAAAATTATACATTTTCTTCTGACATTTTCATTACATTGAATATAGGTAACATTTTCATTTACTCAGACCCAATTTTAATGTTATGATTTCGCCGGCACTGGACAAAAAATTGAGAAAATTACTCACATCGTTACGACAAAATTTTTCCAATATAAACTGTTAACTAAGTTTCACAATCCCATTTTTAATTTTTATACTACGTAGCCGGCAATCGCTTATTACGTTCAATATTCTCAGCTGCGGGCGTCCGAGTAACTCACCTTGTGGCGATCGCCCACGCCGAGTCCCTTTATTGAGGCCTCTAAACCGACGGGTTTTCAATATTTCTCAGGAGCGAGGTCTGTTTTATCGCCGCGCGAATTGAATTGTCTCTTCCAGTGGGCTGAGTTTTGTCACGGACGACTAGACCTTCCTTTTTCGTACAGTCGACCGAGTGAAAAAGTTAGAGGAAGCGCTTAGCATACAGAAAATTTTTCTCGTCTTACTCTTTTGGTATCAAAAGATTTGTGACATAATTTGGATATTGTAATGATTTGAAGGAAATGAAGCAATTTAGGTATTATTCTAATATTATGGTGTGTTTATTTTTAGTGGGATATCCAGACCGCCTAATCTACTGTCCTACTTTCGTAAGTTGAGTGAAACTTAAGAATTTTACAGTTTTTGGTATTATTCAATGAAAACGAAATATTAATTTCCACACTAACTGTCCCACGGCCACAGATCGCTAGTCTAAGAAAATAAGTAAAAATGTCATGGAGTCCTGAGATGCCCAATTAAAATTGGGTCTGAGTAAATGAAAATGTTACTTATATTTAATTTAATTAAAATGTTAGAAGAAAATTTATCATTTTCTGAGTTTCTACTCTCTGAACGATTATATGAACCTATATACATTTTTTTCAAAGAGTGGATGCAGGTTTAGTGTTCGTGTCCACCACGAAAATGTTGAACTCAAATTAACGGGCTTCTATATCATTCGTTAAAATAAGTTAAGGACTTCCAAAAACCTGTAAAACATTGTTTGTTGTGTAATAGGCAATTATTCGTGGTTATTTTATTGGTACTTTGAGGATGGTTGCAAACACAACTGGAGTGTGAAACGTGTCAGAGTCCTGGGACTAGAGGGTCGGTGTACGTTCTATCCCATTGCCCCTGATACCCTACTTCGCCCAATTTTTAGGATTTTTTCCGTTTTTAGAGTGAGAGTTTTCTTTGTATCAGTCCCACCTACATTATTGTAAACGGTATTTTTTGGCCGCGAATTGGCCATCTTAGGACCACGCAAATGCGCCATTATATCCACCGAAGGTCAGTAAAATGGGGCAAGGGCACGTGATTTTTTCGGGGGGATCACAGAGGTTATGAGGATATGTCGAACCCATTTTTACACCCAAGGGTTGTTAACCCTGGAGAATGAACTATAAGATGACGATGAAGGGTGAATGGGCAATCACAAACATACAGATACAAACACACATAATCATGTCCGAGGCGGGATTCGAACCCACGATCCTTCAATCCAAGACAGCTACGGCACTACAGCCTTAGCGATCTCGGCTGCCCGGATCGGCGGTAAACGCTATATAAGTATTAACATTATTTATTTTTCCCAACACCTTTAGTTTAAAACCTTAAATATGGATACGTATTAATAATACATTCCAGATGTCGTTGGTCGTCTTGTTAGGAATTTTCACTTTTTCACTACATGAGCTTCCAAAAACCAAGTGATTTCGTTCTTCACATTCGCCCCAAGGGACCAACACAACACTGATTAGCTGATTAGCCATAATCATGATGACTTACGTCATTCCCTGACCGAGATGCTATGTTTTATCTAGGCTATCTGCGACTATCCGAAAATATTTCTTAGATAGTCCCTAGTAGAAGTGATTATATTTAGGGCATTGAAAACGTGTTAAAAGTTTTATCGGTTGTTCTAGTGGTAAAAGTGAGACATACTGAATGTGCAGATAAATGGTCAGACGATGCTCAGAACTTCACTTCAAAGAAAAAATACTTTCGTCTGATAGCGTCAGCTACTACTGACCTTTATCTAACATTATGATGTGTGTGTTCGAATTAAAATAAAGTGAATGTTAACAAGTTGTCTAAAATAAATAGTGTATTGCGTCACTCAGCCTATCTGCCTCATGTCGCAACATATCCTACATTCCTGGAAATAAATTTAGAGAATCGTATCTTAGTAAATATCACGCATGTGAATGTATATTGACGTTATAGTGCTAGAACAATGATATTTTAGTGGCAATGTTACCTAAAAAGGGAAAATACACGAAAACGTTGAAGGGGAGGAAAGTATGATTTCAAATAAATAACTAACATATTTTGGAAAACTAAAAAACCGTTGAATGAATAAAAAAGCCATTTTGGTTAAAATATCATTTCCAGTTATAGACAATTGGGTGTGTAACGAACAAAGGATCGTGACTGATTAAAAGTTGAAAAACGAAATTATAATAGCGATGATTTAAAACAAATTGCATCAATAATAATTCGTGCATTCAGCACCAAAATCTTTATTACACGCATCAAATGTCAACCTCTTCACATAATTAAATACGAAATTGTTTCTAATGTCCAAATGTTCAGTATTAGGACCAAGAATTTTGGAATAATTGAAAGAGATGAATCGATGGAAAAGTAATTATAGAGCGTCTTAATGGGTTTGGCATTTTGAGCTATTGAAAGGTTGTGGACGGTTACATTGCAGCGAAGAGAATACAATAAATGAATTAGAGGATAACCCTCCAAGAATGAAGGGACGAAAGCAAACGCCTATATTAATAATTCATTGTAATTAATTAGCGTATTCATGCCAAAACTCCCCAATCCCCTCCCATATCACTGAAGAGGTGTGGTAATATAATTAACATTATGTATTAAACCACAAATGAAGGGGAGAGGAGAGGGAGGTGTGATGGAGGGAAAGGAGTGAAGGGATGAGGAAGGGAGAGGAGGGGGAGAGAAAAGGAGTGAGAAAGGGAGGAGGAGGGAGGGGTGGAGGGTGGATGGGAGAGGGAGGACAGAGCGGAGGTGGAGGAGGGGTATGTGGAGGGGAAGGGAGGGGAGGTAGAGGAGAGGTTGCGGGAAGGAGGGAGGGGAGTGTGGAGGCAAGAGAGGAATGAGGAGGGGAGGGAGGGAGGGAGGAGGGAAATGGGATGGTGAGGGGGAGGGTGGAGAGGAGTGAGAAGGGGAGAGAGAGGAGTGGTGAGTGAGGAGAAGGGGAGTGGGAAGGGGGGAGAGGAGAGGGAGGGTTAGAGTAAGGAGTGGAGGAAAGTGCGAGTGGGGAGGGGCGAGGGAGAGGGAGGAGAAGAGAAGCGCACCGCGCCAGGGGTGTGCGGTGGGCCCGCAATTCGCCTCGTACGAGGCCTCGAGTTGTGGGAGGTGAGGCCCGAAAATCAATAGCCCTCGGCCCCGTGCGGGGGATGCTCAAGGCATCACCCGCCGGAGATCGCAGCACCAGGCACTCTTCTTCTTCTTCACAAGACACACACACAGGAGGACAGCGCCTCAGAGCAGGCTGGACGTTTAGCATGACATTATGGCCAATCGTGGAGGAAAAATTCTCTCAATTAAAATAAAAAATATCAAACATTGATAAGTAGTACATCATGGTATCTCACACTTTGACCAATATTTATATCAGCTGACGAATTTAGAAAATAGATATCTCTATTTTGTCTTGCATAGTTCGTATTTCAGCCTTAATAGAGTGTAATTCCTATGAACTAAATTAATTTAATTGTTAGTATTAATAGCAGTTAACGAATTATTATTATTATTATTATTATTATTATTATTATTATTATTATTATTATTATCATTATTATTATCATTATAATCATCATCATTATTATTATTATTATTATTATTATCATTATTATCATTATTAGTAATTAACTACTTTTTTTGTAAATTATTAGTCGTGTAGGCTTAATCCATATCAAGTTAAGATATTCTGCCACCAAGTCACTACACTTAATTGCTGAATTAATAATAAAATCAAATCTAATCTAATTATTCTGATTTTTTAATGTTATAATACAGTTCCACATTCACAGTTCAACTTTTTTGTATAAAATTTCCATATTCAAAATACGAGTATAATGATTTTAAAAATTCGCCTCAGCACCAGGCCGACGAGTTCATTCTCGTTTGGACAAGAGGCTAAGCTTCACACAAACACTCAAAAGAAAGCGCCTCAGAGCGGGCTTGCCGTTTAGCATGAGAATCTGGTCAAACGTCGTAAAACAGTTCTCCCAATTCTCAAGTTTTAATAAAAAATCTCAAATATTAATTTTTAAGTCCTACATGAAGGTAACTACAATATCGACCAAGAATTATACCAACTTATGTGTTAAAAAACATCGATATCATTATTCTGGCTTGCATACAAGTTCGAATTTCAACCGTAAGAGAGGGTTATTATTCTCATTTGTTTACATTTTAAAATACAAATACAATTTTTTACAAAAATTACTTTTTTAAATTGTCATTAATTTAAAACACTCTCCAACTTACCTCTCTTGGAATCTTTTTTCCAATTTCCCCCAAACATCAAAAACAACCTTTTTATGATGTAAATCCCTAAATAAAAAGATAATATCAATATTATATGATAATTATTAAAAAACACGCTTTTTCAGGCACATTACGACAAGCCTCACTACTACAAATCAAGATAGAGATATCATTGCAAATAAAATGAAGCACTTAAAATGTAATGTATGTTACTAGATATTAAGTAGTGGTGCTTCAGAATTGACTTTCCCGTTCTAGTTCGTTTTGTAATCTCTTGATTCTGGGCTAGCTTTAAGATTCTGCTTCACCTTCCACCCAATAGCTACCTGTCGGTATCTAGAAGAGCTATTAAGACTTCCCAGGCAGCTTTCGCTCCTCCGGAGACATTAGTAGCGAGGAGCACCTCCGAACATCACAAAGACCCACCTCGATTCGCAATATTCAGATCTACGCCCCATGCCATCGCTCGGATTTATTGATTTTTTCGTGTTTCCGGGCGCGTCAACTGCTTCGGTCATTAGTCCCGTTAGTGTAGTGCATGTTTTTTCTCGGGAGATGGCGGTGATCTTGCCCGCTGGATGGCGAGATCCGGCGCCGACCTACCGTCGGCTAGTGGGGTTTCCCCCTAACCAGGACTCTCCCACCAGCGAGGCACCACCCCAGTCGGGACAAGCTCTAAGCTCCCGACCGGTCTCCCGGAATATGTGGTAGTGTAGTGCATGTTAGTGTAAGTGTGTGTGTAAGGGGAGAGGATAGGACAAGGAAGAGGAAGGAAAGATCGCGCGCGGTCCGTGGCCCGTTTGAGGGTACTGCTCCGGCATTCGCCTGGTGTTGATCGGAGAAACCACGGAAAACTACCGATCAGAGCAGCCGGCCGCTAGAAGTCTCCTCCAGACAGCGACTGAATTCGACCTAGCTGAAAAGCTAGTGTCGAAAATCCTGCCGCCGTGAGGACTCGAACCTAGGACCTCCCGGTTAGAGGCGCTGCAGTGACATCAGTTGATGCACTGAGCTACCGCTCCCGGTGCCATCGCTTGGACTGCTACGAAAAAATGACCCGCGTCCACATCTGGAGAGCCATTTCACTTCCTCCCAATTCCATCTTTTGCAACAAAATCGTTTGTTTGCACATAGGCGGTCAAATTATTTCAAATTTGGCACCGCTTTTCGAATACAATCGATTATAACCATTCTTTGGGGCGAATTAACAGCAAAGGGTATACATTTCAAACGTCCCGCTTTCCTTTTGCCTTAAAAAACAGCCAACTACCTTACAGAGAGAAAGGAATTAATTTGTCGTATAAAACTCTTTGAACGGACTTTGAACTGCTTGCAAAGATGGCCATGAGAATGCGCCATATCTCTGGCGCCATAGGCCTACGAGCATTGACAACGCCGCACATTGTCACAATTTCGGTGAATCCAACTCCTTACCAGATAAGACGCGACGGAATCACGTTGTTAGCAAATCAGAGAAGCCGATCAGTCTCGTGGCAACTCGCCTCGCTCGTGTGAAATAACTGGTAATGACTCGACTGCACTGAAGTATCGACTCGTATCGACGGCACTGAAAGGCAAATTACTTGCGTGAGAAATAATGTTACGATTCTGGATCGCTGTATGATCCGTGAATCAGCATGTTCGGCGCGTAAACGTCATTCACAGGCACGAATTCCGAGAGGAAACCGGAAAGAAAACAATTTCCTTTCGTCCAGAGACAGGTAACGCCGATCTTTTTTTCAATACTTAATGATCCTAAGGCAGAAGTATGCTAACAGTTTAAATTCTGGTTTTCATAATAATCCCTTATAACTAGAGCGCAGAAAGACGAATATGAGTTTCCTTTGCCCGATTTGTTCAAAAGATCTCCCAAAATTTCGCAGCATCAACAACATTAAAGGGCAAAACAAGCAGGTAACCAAACCAGTTTGACTTTTGTAGGAATAGCCACTTTTTTTAAATTCCATAAGTTCTTTTTCTTTCGACTAAATAGTGATATTTAAAGTTGTCGATTTTTTTCCATCTCATAAATGGACATGGCGTATTTTTTTAACCAGAGACACCATTGCTTCCTTCCTTTTGTTTGTTCTTACAAATGTACTGGGTAGACTTAACATCACAAGGTCAAGGGAAGGTATGTAAATCTTCAAAACTTGTCGGAGTAGTTTCCGTCGCAAAACAACACAATACAAAACACAACACGACGTGGCGGCTTATCTCCAGAATCGGAGTGTCCCGGGGCCTTGTCTTGCGACGTGAGTATCATGTACCGCATTTCGAATGGGAGACTTGCGACATGCAAATTTTTTGTACCGCGTCAGTTCCACACACGGAAGAAATGTCCCAAAACATCCCGCGGGATACAAGTGTTCCGCGACTTTACCGCTAGGTGTGTACTAGGCGTAACTGATTCAGAACGCAACTTGCCAAGCACAAATGCATGACGGGTTGCCTACAGATCCTAAGCCTACGGATGCCTACAAATGACACACCTGTAACTGTCGTTGAATGAAATAACCTACATTTTTATCAAATAAATTAAAGCGGTAAAGAGAATGATTTTTTATGTCCCTCTACTTCTGCCCCCAGGGAAAGACTTTAAACTAGTGAGGTACCAAAATAAAAAGAGGAAAAATTAAAAGTGGAATATTGAATAGATCACAGCTTTCTTTTATCAATAAAAAGCTACGAAATTTCGGTTGTTTGAAATGCGAGGCTGGAATAGAAACGATCAAATGTCATCATACGAAACTTGGCAAGTTCCCGGGAAATAGACACGAAGTTGATCTGCTTAAAGAACATCATGTTGTGTGATAGTTAAAACGACTATTTACTGTAAGTATTCACGGTACATTCTCATATATCATTCTTGTGATATCTAAGGAAAACAACAAAGAGATGATAGAGCCCCTATTATTATTTTAAAACTGTGTTTAATGCATTTTTTACGCAGATTAATGCAAGGATAATAGCAGGATTTCTTGTTATAAGACAAAAACACGTGTAAAAATCTAGGTAAATATAAAACAATGTATATTCATGGATATACAATACTTTCTGTCCTAACATTTATTCAGCACTTCTTCCTGTGCTAAGTAATTGAACGGGTTCAGCTGGTTGGGAACAAGAGATCAACATTGACTCTTCACACTTTTGATGTTTGTTCGTATGTAACATTTTTTATGAAGCAGCTTGATTTATATACCACATCACTTACAAACGTTTATTCATCATGTTATTAATTTCATTTGTTCGTCATTATCACGTGTTGCATGTCATTAATCTCTTCTTTGTTCCATCAGCCAGTTCAGGGGCCGGGGGTGGGGGGGCGGAACGGAGGCCCCGGGCGGGCAATGCGATTGGGCCGTGACGCAAGCACCCGCGCTGCCGTCACTTGTGGGATTTCGGCGGCGGCGACCCTGGCCCACATGTCCCCGACGCCCCCCCCCCCCCCGACGGCTCGGGAGCGCTCCGTGCACAACGGCACACTCTTTCTCGGACCGCCGTCCAGCGCACCACACGCTCCTTCCAACCGCTCCGCGACGCACCACTCGCTTTCTGGACACTCCACGCAACGCAGCCCAGATTCTCGCCGACTAATAGGCACCAGCGAAGGTGGCTCAGGGTATCTATTGATGGCACTTCTGTGCCTCTAACCGGCAGGCGCCTAGGTTCCAGACTCGACTGTCGCAAGATTTGCTCACAATCTACGTCGAAAACCATTGAACCCGCGGTCTGGAGGAGAATTCTAGACGCCGGGTGCTCTAATAAGTAGTTTTTTCCTGATTTCTCCGATTGATAGTTAGCGATTCCGGACACATCAACTGCTAAGGTCATTAAGTGTTGAGATTACGTGACCGTGAATTTTAATCTTCCATTAAAAGACGTAAGTGCTTCAATACACCTTTTGTTCATTCGACCTTCAAGATTCAACAACTCACTTATCACTAAGATACACGACAATACATTTACTATAAACACCATCACACGAAATCTATAATTCAACAATTACTCCCGTAAGTGTAGTGCATTTTCTCTTAAGATGGGATAGGGTTGGCGGTGATCTTTCCCCGCTGGATGGCGAGATACGGCGCCGAACTTCCATCGGCTAGCGTTATTTCCCCAACCAGGTATCTCCCGCCATTGGGGCACCGCCACGGCAGGGACAAACTCTTAAGCTCCCGACCGCTCTACCGGCATGTGTAGTTAGTGTAGTGCATGTTAGTGTGTTTGTAAGTAAGAGGTGAGAATAGGACAAGGAAGAGGAAGCAACGATCGCACGTGGTCCGTGGCCCGTTTGGTAGGCTCCTGCTAAGGCATTCGCCAGGTGCTGATCGGAGTAACCACGGAAAACTACCGATCAGAGCAGCCGGCCGCTAAAATTTTCCTCTAGACCGCGACTGAATTCGACCTAGCTGACACGCTAGTGCCGAAAATTCATTTCTCCATATATTTCAGTTTCATATAAACGAACCAAAATAAAGCATTTTTCAATCATTTGAAAAAACTTCGATAAGTATCAAAACGTTTAAAATTATTTTGTAAATTAGCATATTCCATATTAAACGAGTCGGAAACCAAATATGTTTTGTTTAATTTTACCTTTCATTTACAAAACTCAATTATTTTGAGAACAAAAAAAGAATTGGGTTTGTTGCTAGAAAAGTATAAATTACTCTTATTTCAACTGCAATGTAAATATTTTAATAAGAACAATCACACATAATATTTTTGATTTCTATTCTGAAGTTATGGGTTCCATAAAAATCATAACTTTTAAAATTTTACATTGCAAATTCTAAAAATCCCTGATGGAAAATGTACACCTATGCTGTAGGTGAATGTTATGCAAAGCGAGTTAAACTACACTAATAACCCAATTATATCGGCAAACTGAATTCACGAGAAATTCTCAATTTAATGGGAAATAATATGGATTAAGGAACCTCCAACGCAGTCGTTAACTGTGTGCTTGTTCCAATTATAACTTTTATGTAACTTTGAACTTACATTTTACCACAATTCAAAACCGGAAAGCTGAGACGAATACAGATTTGCTTGCCTGTGATTCAAAGCATCGATTTTGTTAAATATTCGTAATTAAACGTTACACAGCGCTCAAAATTTAACTTTGGTCGTTAATTATTTTTAATTGAACGCAGGTAGATTGTCGTTGATTAGTAACAAAAAGTTAGTAATGAACAAACTAATGAAGAATTAGAGTTCTATTTCCATAATTTTTGTAAATATCTTGTTCCTGTAAATGGTATCGAAAAAAAATAAGTTATCCTACTTCAACATTAATATGACTGCAGATGTGGGAGGTAGAGAAGTGAATACAAGTGTGTGTGTGTGTGTGTGTGTGTGTGTGTGTGTGTGTTTGAGGGGAGGGGAGAGGTCAAGGATGAGCAAGGAAAGATGACGGTGGGTGCCGCGTTGCTTAAGATACTGGTCTGGCATTCTCCTGCTGTTGATTGAAGCTGCAAGAATTCTCCTCCAGATTTCGGCTGAATGCGACCCTTCGTTATCTAGCTACGGTCGCAGATGGTATTCGAACCCTAGGGCTTCTACTGGCAGCGGTGGCTCAGTGCATCAACTGGTGTCGCTGCAGCGCCTCTAACCAGGAGGTCCTAGGTTACACTCCCCACGGCGGCAGGATTTTCGACACTAGCTTTTCAGCTGGGTCGAATTCAGTCGCTGTCTGGAGGAGAATTCCAGCGGCCGCCTGCGGTTTCTCCGATCAACAGCAGGCGAATGCCGGAGCAGTACCCTACCACACGGACCACGAACCGCGCGCAATCTTTCCTTCCTCTTCCTTGTCCTAACCCTACTTCTTACACACACACACACACGCACGCACACACACACACACACACACACGCACACACACACACACACACACACACACACACACTTACACTAACATGCACTACACTACCACATATTCCGGGAGACCGATCGGAAGCTTAAAGCTTGTCCCGGCTGGGGCGGTGCCCCGCTGGGGGGAGAGTCCTGGTTAGGAGGAAACCCCACTAGCCGACGGTAGGTTGGCGCCAGATCTCGCAATCCAGCGGGGAAAGATCACAGCCATCTCCCGAGAAAAAATATGCACTACACTTACAGGAAGAATGACCAAAGATGTTGACGCGCTCGGAACCATGAAAAAAATCAATCAAACCCTAGGACTTCCCTGTCAGAGACGACCAAGCCCCAAAAGCATCTGCCCCGAGGGATCTCAGCGGGTGAAATGTCGTGGGTGTGCACCGCTGCTGCGCATGTGTTGGTGATTGACAGATTGGTGATTTCGGGTGCGTCAACTGCTAAAAGCATCAGTCCCGTAAGTGTACTACTCTTTTCTATCGCTGGTGGTGGCGGTGAACTTCCCCCGCTGGATGAAGAGATCCGGCGCCGACCTACCGTCGGCTCGTGGGGTTTCCCCCTAACCAGGACTCTCCCACCAGCGGGGCACCGCCCCAGCCGGGACAAGCTCTAAGGCCGGTCTAAGCTCTAACCGGTCTCCCGGAAAATGTGGTAGTGTAGTGAATGTTAGTGTAAGTGTGTGAGTGTGTGTGTAAGGGGAGAGGATAGGACAAGGAAGAGGAAAAGGAAGGAAAGATCGCGCGTGGTCCGTGGCCCGTTTATTAGGGTATTGCAGGCATTCGCCTGGTATTGATCAGAGAAAGCATGGAAAAGCACCGATCAGGGCAGCCGGTCGCTATAATTCTCCTCCAGTCAGCGGCTGGATTGGACCTAGCTGTGGAGCTAGTGTCGATAACCCTGCCACCGTCGGGAATGTGTTAGTAAGAGCTTGTTCGTGTGAGGGAAAGCGCATGCATTTTGAGTGTTCTTGTGTGTCTGCTAGAAGGTGTGTGTGTGTGTGTGTGTGTGTGTGTGTGTGTGTGTTTGTGCATCTGCGTGTATGCGCTAGTGCGAGTCTGTTAGAACGTGTTTGTGTACTCGTGCGTCAGCTAAAGTGTGCGTGTGTGTATGTGGTCACGTGTGTGTGTGTTCTAGAGCGTCTCGTAGAATGTGTGGGCGTGTGTGCATGTATAGTGCATGTATGTGTGAGTGTGCTAGAGCGTGTCTTAGCGTGCAAACGTGCGTGCGTGCCTGTAAGCATGCGTGTGTGTGTGTGTGTGTGTGTGTGAGTGGGCGTGGCGCCACAATGGCCGACGCCTCTTGGCAGCACAATTGCAGCGCTGCGACCGGTATATTTAGCGCCGACTATTCTCCGCGCGACGCCCCTACCCCCACCCCACCCCCTGCTCTCGCCGATCGAGAATAAGGAGAGAAACGCTTCAAACGAACAATAGTAGAGTCTTTTAACAATAAAATATTTGCAAATAAATAACTTTGATATTAAGCAATAACATTAACATTTTCAATAACATTATAACATTAATCAATAACATTTATACGAAAAAACTAATGAACCTACTAAATAACACAGACCTCATTATTTGTAACGTGCTAATAATTATATTTCAAGTAGTGTACTGCTACTATTTTATCCTTTTCGCGTAAAACATTCACCAATGCTACAATAACAACATACTACGTCTATTTACTAACATCTAAGATTCACTTTTTAAAAAACTAACCTTACTGCTAAATTTGATGACAATTTGTTTATCAAATGTGTCTTTCAGTGGTGGATTAAGCTAAAATTTGAAGATGGGTGCAGAGATTATTAATAAAATTTACGCACAATCCAAAAAAGTAACGTAAACCCCGAAATAGCACTTAAAAATATCTAAAAGTTTCTTTCTTGAATTCAAACAATAAGAGGTACGTGAAAATAATTTGTACGGCAAGTTGTAGGAATGAATTATTCTCTTACTTCAATTTGTCATATTACTTAGAATAGTGTAAAGGTGCAGGAAAGCTGTTAAACCATTAAAAAAATGTTAACTGAAATCTATTGAGGAACCGAAAAGTTTTCTTGGAAACCTAAATAGATATATTTTATTAACTAAAATTGAAACATTTAAACAGTTTGATGTCTCTCTCCGTCACACACATTTCATGTAATTTTTAAGTCTAGATTACTCATACGCTAACAATGGATTTTTTGATTGATTCAATGATTCCATCAATGAAATCTGTTTATTAATTCTGCAGGTTTGTAAGCAAGACGAAACTCAACTCCCACGGTGGAAAACGTACCTCTCCTTCGATAGTGCATTCAGATTTATTTCATAACAGATGATTAATGATTGTTTTAATAAATAATAACACCTTTAATCGATAAGCTAACGTTTCATTGCAAACTTTCCATTCGAGATTTTTGAGAGTATTTACTCGCATCTGAAATCGAAACTTTCCGAATTGATCTATGACAGTCTTCATTATTGGAAACTTTCTTGCTGGCGATGCCTGCAACATTCGAACTGTATGTGAATAGGGGGTTTTCTCCATGACCCACATTTTTGTCATATCGGAACGGAATTTAAAAACGTTCGTCTTCTTTTTTCAGCTTCGACAATTACACCTCGCTATTTTCATGTAAATTATTTGTAAAAAATAGACATATGTGTTTCGATCTAAACATATTAATAATAACTACATCAAATGCATCAAAGTGCGAAGATCTTTTTTTGCTGATAAACGACTAGCAATCTGATTCTGTAATGATTAGAAAAGAATGCCAATAAAAAGAGACATCGTGTTTCATTATTGAACATCACAACAACAAATAACGCGCTTCATCACGATATTCATTATTCTGCCTGGCTCAATCTAATTAAGAGCAACGCAACAGAACACCCGCGTTATTACACTTCTCTTTTGTTCCAAATGCCACGTTAAATGCAAATAATGAGGGTTTGGAAGCTTATCTCCATCTACAAATGTTTTAATTTAGACTCTGCAGTGCCGAAGAATCACTCACAAAGCCAACACCCTTTGACAGCGGGAGCGGCTGCAATTATTATCCACAAAGAGTAATCCCTTTGCCTGGGGGCTTACTGGGGCAAATTGATACATTATGAGGTCGCCTTACTCTCAGTGAAAGAACGTTACTCAACCACGGAACAAGTGCTGTGCTCGTCAAATATACTTGTCTCTAATTCTGCTACATACCATATTTCCAAACATTTGCCGTGATCAAATTAATATTTTAAAACGAGTAGAGTCATTACAGTTAATTTTTTAATGAAAAGGTTTATACAATACTGATTCACACGTTCATTGTATACGTAAAATAACGATCATTAGATTCCAAATAAAATACTAAATAAAAATAAAATCAGAATCAAATGAAATGATTCAAGGAATAATGCGTATTAGAAATATGTATTATCACAGTTTTCAAACACAATTTTCAAAAAAATGCTTTAGAAAGTTTGTAACAACATACTTTTATTTATATTCAAACAATTAAACCTATTAGTAAAGCAACTTCGTTTGTGCAGATGAATGACAATATGTTTCTTTCTTCTAACCCAGATGTGTATATTGCTTTGAAAATAATGCTATCGCTGTATAGAGGTATAAGTTTTAAATTCACAACAGAGAAACAAGAATTCCATCACAGTCAAGAATGCGTAAACTGAACAATTTAAAGCGAAATATTAATCAACGCTTCGTTTGTTTCATAATTATTCTTTTTCACATTTCAGCGTGGTCCCGTTTCATACTAAATATTTAATGTAGTCTGGACATTCCTAACGACGCAACAGAGATACAATTTGGTTGATTTAGATCTAAATCTACATCAAATTACGCGTCAATTTCGAGATCTTTTTGTTTTTGTATTTATTTTTCACTCATATCATTGAAATTAAATTTCGACTTTATCTTCACAAATACATTTTCCAGTGTTTTCCTAAGTTATTACCTACTGACGTCGATGATGTTTGAGGCGTAACTTTATTTAACGTTTTCAGGATTGGCCCTGTTATTATCACAATATATTCAGCATTTTCTAGGATTGATGACCATTGTATAAGGATGTGTACAATGTTTTTTGAAGAAACATTATGCATGCGTTAATTTTTGAAGTTTTAATTGATAAAATCATCAAATGATTGTATTCAAAACCTCTCTCTATTTAATCTTGAGCCCTCACAATGTTATTATGTTTGCTGATAACAGAAACTATCGTCTTCAAAATCATTTCATTGAAATCGGCGAAGATTTGTTATTTTGTGTTTCCAGGTGCGTTACTTCCTACGGTACTGTAAGTGTAGTGAATGTTATATCCGGGGAATTGGGGGTGTTCCTTCAAGGCTAAAATGTTATATCCAGCTCCGACCCACACGTCGGTTTTCGGAGTTTTTCCTCCCAGGTATTTACGCCTGCGGGTCACCATACTCGCCGACCATTCTCTAAGCCCCCGACTGGTGCACTGACTTGCGTAGTAGAGAAATGCATATATGCCTCTTTGCAAGAATCTAAAATGCATCGCCGTTCAGACTAACTCTAAGGCTTTCCGGTCAGAGACGCTGCACAGACAAGGTAATGCTATCACTGAGACACCTCAGCCGGTTCAGTGAACAAAACGATTATCTACATTTATTTTTTTAAATCGCGGGCTTCTTCGGAATATGGTCTTTCTACTTCGAAATATATTATCTGCTGGTGATATGCGATGTTTATTCATTCTGAGGCAAATACACGCCAAAGAGCTTAAAATTCAAGAGCCAAAGATTGAATGACAATACTGCCCAGCCTCTAACAACCGCTCAAAATGCGAAATTTCTGCTCGTCATACATAAAAGCTAATACTACTTAAAAATATAAAAATAAGTAAATGTAACTTCATTATTTGTGCAAGTCTTCTAGAATTCAGTGGAAAATATAGTTATTCAAATTATCCTTTCCAGGTTGTCGCGGCAGGAACTATTGTCTCTTGTCGAAGGGCTTCATTAATAAGAGCTCATATTTATTGCTGATTTATCCATGGACATAGATTTTATTACACTGGTGCTTTTTTTACAATCCCTGCAAAAAACGCTATTTTTTTCTGTTTTCAAAATTAAAGTAGTATATGGCTTAGTGTAGGGATCACAGAATTTTGCAAACGTGCACGTAATTCACTTCCCCATAGCACGTCACACACAGTTTATAACTGTTTTTGACTAAAATAAATAAATAAAATAATGGTTACAAGAGGAGTTGTCTTGTAGTATATATTTTCAGTTTAATCCCTACGTAAATTGCTTTCCCCTCGCCGGAGAAAACTGTGTGCTTGAGATCAGTGGGCGAGATGTAAAAGCCTAGGGGTCGGTGCGACTAGAGTAGACTGGCTCACTTCCGCGAAATCGCACAAAGTCCCTTGCCCATAACGAGTACAACTCACGACTCCATCGGTGCAATGGATGTGGAGGGGGTACGGGTGTGTAACAAAGGTGGACGAACCGGGAGTAAAAAGACTCCCTCCACGCTGGATAGTGAGATTCGGCGCTGCCAGTCTACATATCGGCTTGGGGGATTTTCTCCCACCACCCACGACACACCATCCCAATCGGGTCGAGCTCTATGCTCCCGACGGGTCTCTCACCATGTGCGAGAGTGTAGTGCATGTTATTGTCCGGGCGAGGAAGAGGAGGAGAAACATCGCACGCGGTCTGTGACCCGTTTGTAGGCTACTGCTACGGCATTCGTCTGGGATTTATCGGAGAACCTATGGAAAACTACCGATCACGCAGTCGGCCGCTAGAATTCTCGTCCAGGCTGAATTTGATATATCCATCTAACCAGAGTCCAATCTCGCCACCATTGGGTCCTCAAACTCAGACCCTGCAAGGGCAACACAAATGTTGGCTCTGAGGTAAAGGTATAAAAATTCCTCGAGATGTGTGCAAACGTTAAACGGGAAAACCACACAGCACTAGGCAACGCCTGAGAAGCAATGCTTCTATTTTTACTTTATCGCTAAGGAGTAGAGAGGAAGTTAGCTAATGCTGCGCGAAAACACAAATTTTCTGCAGAAAAACTCTTGTTATAGGTCCTCTGTAACAAAAAAGTGGATAAAATCAGTTGCTAATTTTAGAAAAAATACTCTATCGCGTGGTGAATCCAGAATATATGTTTTGTGGGACCTTCATACCGAAAAATCAAAAAACGCGAAATCATCTGTCCGTCTGTTAACAGCGCTAGCAGCTAAACCGTTCAGCCTATTTTCTCTAAAATTCATACTTCCAAATCGATCTGCCTGATGTGGCCGTTGAATTGAAAACCGATATTTTAACTTTGAAGGGTACTTAACACGAAGCACTAGGGACATTTCCCAACTTTTCAAGAAAAAGGTCCAACATTTTTTATTAAATTTGGGTGTTTGATAGGGTAAAGGACTTTTAAGATAATAGTGCACGTCTTAAGTTCGTTAAAAACCCAGATTTTTCGAAAAATGCAAAAGTTCCATATTTTTTCGGAGTCTTTCTGCAACTAAAATAAGAAGTTTTCGTTAATGAAACCTGTTCCTTAAAGATAGATTTTGAAATAGGGTCATGTATAAGTTTTCGAAACATTGTGTACTTTTCGCGTAAAATACGAGCGAGAAAGCATGAGCTGTTTTAGCACCACTATTTATTCCTGCATTATGCTATAACATTAAAAAGCAATATACACTTAGTTTATGTGTATGTTCCCTTTTTCAGAAATAATTCTTCACACGTGTGTACGCTTCTAAATGTCACCACAAAATATGCAATAACAATAAATGAGCAGAACAATCACGTTTTCCATCTACAATGAAATAATATATTCAATTTCAGAAATTCGTCAAATTGTGTTGAAGCATTTATTCGTTAGAGACAAAATTACAAATTACATTTGTGATACGACATTGATTACAATTAGCATGACCTAGTAATTGTGTGGTACTGTTAAATCTGATGGTCACCCACACATTTATTAATGCAATTTACTATCTACACAGCATAAACAAAATGAAAATATTTGCCCCAAAGGAAGCACGTAACTACGAAAAAATTAAACTTCCCCTCGCGAAATATAAATTAGTTGTGCTACATAGTGGCGCAGACTTTCTCAAACTAGTTGGTTCCCTTATCTCTTTAAGTCTGGGCTAGCTTTTGCACCATTCGCTTCATCCCAGCTGCCATCTATCGTCGCCTAAAAGTCTGTTTTCACATTTTCTCACCTTTTCGGTCCCGTAACAGTAGAACTGAAATATGACTTTAATTATAGAAGAGTAAAATCTCGTCCAATATGGCCATTTTCGTTGAAAAATTTGGACCCGTTTTTCAGAAAATGTCGTTTGAGCCTTTCTGAGAATGGGTAATTTTTCACAGAAAAAATTGAATTTTCGAGAGCATTTAAGAAATTGTTTCAAGCACTTACACTCACAAATGCAATAATGTATAAAAACGTCTGTATTGTAAATATTAACGTCATGAGAGATATTTCAAAATCATTTTTTTCTTGATTTTTACCTGTTTTATGATTCTGCACTCTCTGGAGTGACTGAACCGTTTCCGATGTGGTCTTCAGTCAAATATTGTTGTTGGCATAAATTAGGCTCCTTATATATATATATATATATATATATATATATATATATATATATATATATATATATATATATATATATATATATATATATATATATATATAAATTCATTTAATCTATTATTTCCCTCTAGGGGGCGATTGAACCTGAATTCATGATTTTATTTTTGGATGTTTCCCCACTTCTTCCAGAAGCTCTTTGTCCTCTCAGAATGTTCTCTCTTTCTTTCGTCTGTACACTTCTTACGAGGTTGTTGCATTGTTCTTTGCTCGAACTTCACATTCATGATTTTAATCCGGCACTCGTTGCGGTCTTCGAGATTTTCTATGTTGATCTGTGGCATGCCCCTTTGGACCGCCTTTAGCCACTCCATGCTGCATTTACTCTTTGTTATGATGTCTAGTAGTTTCTTTGCTGTTCTGGTGTTCTCCATTATGTAGATGTGTGTGTAGAACTTAGCTCATCGTTTCCTGGTTTGTTCGGTTATTGTGTTGGTCTTTTCATAAGAGTTCATTCTGAAGCCTGTTCATCCAAATGACGTTTTTGTTGATTGCACCATAAATCTTCCTAAGAATTTTTCGATCTTGTTTTTTTTATTTTCCTAATTTTGGAGTGACCGCCAATTACCATAGTTTCAGCCGCGTATATTGCTTCTGGAAGAATCACAATTTTGTGATTATATATTATTTTCTCTTATATAAAGATGGTTTATCTATTCATACACATCTGCAGTTTTATTTCGATCTAAATAAAATTTTGTACACGTGACCTACGAAACAAGAGAATATTTGCTACGTGTAGATGAAATTTCGAATTAATGACTCCCAATACCCTTTTCCTACTCAGTAGAGTAAATTCATCACGGAGAATTAAACGTTTCTGAAAGCCAATAAAATGTCCTTCTAAAAGCATTTTCATTCAATCCAATAGCGAAATTAGCTTCAGAATAATTGAAGTGCAAAGTTTAATTAACTTTTCTGGGACGTTTACTGATTACTGGTGTTTGCCGAGGGGGAGAGAGTACGTCACAATGCGTCCGTTTACAGCTGCTACCAACAATGATGTGTCAGCAATGTTGACCTAACAAACACTACAGGGCGGGGTGGGGTGAGATGAAGCAGGGCGGACAAGGGAGTCATAATGATTAATAAATACCCGGTTACACAGGGTACTTCAGTTAGGCACGTATTATATGTAAGTGGTTGTAATATAAAACTCCAAATATAAAAGAAGTTAATGAATATGTATATAACATCAGCACATAATTTAATCCCGGATTTAAATAGTTTGTGGAGGTGACCTCATTTCCCAACTACCACGGCGCCCCGTAATTCCAGTAAGTCTTGTGGGGGGGGGAGTGCTGGAGGACCATTGTCGTAGGACCTGCTTGAGGAGCCGCCCTCCCCTCGGGCGCAGATTTTAATGGCGCATTCAGAGGCGGCCCTTGTGCGCGGGCGGGCGGGCGCGCGCTGAGTGACAGGCGGCGTTGACTCACGCGCCCCTCGCCAGGCGGCGCTGCGGTTCGCGAGAGGGAGGGCCTTGTCATGCAGATCACGGCCGCAGCCCTCGCAGAGGTGGACGGGATCTACAGAGAAGGGAACGCGCAGTGGAGGGGGTGGAAAAGGAGGAGGACAAGAGAGGAGGAGGGATTCGGCAAGGGTGCGGAGGGGAGGGGAGGGGATATGAAGAGAAGTGTTCGTAATGGGAAACAATGTGTAAGGGTAGGGTGTGGTGGGGAGGGAATATGAAGAGAAGTGTTTGTAATTGGGGCAGAAGGTGTAGGGGTGAGGTGTGAAGGGGAGGGGATATGAAGAGGACGGTTCGTAATGGGGGAAGAAGGTGTAGGGGTGTGATGTGAAGGGGAAGGGCTATGAAGAGGACTCTGTAATGGAGGAAGAAGGTGTAGGGGTGGGGTGGATGTGGAGAGGGTGTCTTGCCTAGGAATGGAGGATGTGTATTGGTGGGGTGAGGAGGGGATGCAGTATGGAGAGGAGTGCTGTTGAGGGAAACGTGTATGGGTAGAGAAGGAAAGGAAGGGGAAAAGATGTAGAGAATAGTATAGGTTGAATCTAAACTGCCGATATAACTTTACTTTGTTGGTCACGTTTCAAACTACGGGATTGTATAATCACACATACTCGTACCTTGTATGTTGATACAAAAAGAAATAACAATTCTTCGAATTTTATAAGAATAACTTCCCAATAAACAGATTCGTTAATGAAAGCAATCTCATCCAACTAAACTAATACAGTTATTTTATTAACTGTTTTCAAATAACAATTCTTCGAATTTTATAAGAATAACTTCCCAATAAACAGATTCGTTAATGAAAGCAATCTTATCCAACTAAACTAATACAGTTATTTTATTAACTGTTTTATATTTACTGACTCCAGGCGTTTTCTATTCAGTGAATTATGCGCCTTACGTTACAACAAATTCAAATGACCACATTCACAGTATGCTACATTTCTTTGAAATCATAACTCCTCGCAAATGCACAGAATTTGTTTATTCGTCTTCATTTTTTAATGTTTTACTCTCACCAACCCAAAGTTCTTGGCGAATATCCATTATTTTACACTAATATTTACACAAATATAAGAAACTGTCAAGTGTTCACAATTATAGGATATTTAGAACATTATAAAAAGCACATAGTGAAAGTAAAGAACATAATAAAAAGCACATAGTGGAAGGAAGTATATTATATACTCTTTGTATTGTAATAAAGTAATAAATAACAAAGTCTATTTTAATAAAGTAAACATTTGGTCGTGCCTTGAATAAACATAGTTTCTGCAAAAGGAAGATTATTTCATATTTTTTTTACAAATATTGAATCCATTGTATTCGCTCTAAATTAGCAATTCACTGAAAATAAAGAAGTTAGCAACTTTAGCAACAGCAAACCTGCATTAATTCAGTTTGCGAAAAGCTTTTCTTCAATGCAAATCGAATAACAATTAGAACTTTTAATACTGGTACTAATGACTCAATTCTTCTTGGGTAACCAGAGTGCTCAAATGAGAAAGTACTTCACAAAGAAAGTACTAAATCAAAATCCGAGTTGAGCATAACAATGAACACAAGAACAAACGATAAACCATGTTATTCCTGAATGAGCCGCTTTGTGACTGGTACGTATTTCAACGCAGCGCCTGTATTCGCATGGTTCTCAAGAGAGATGAAGGAAAAATGGATTTTAAAAAATGAATAGCGTTGAAATTTTATAACTGCCTTCCCCGGTCATAAATTCTTTTCACTGAGAATCTCAAAGAGGGTAAAAATCGAAGACTGTAGAAACAGTATACGCCATAGAACACAATATAAATAAGAAATTGAAAAGAACTGTTCTTGACCTTAAGGTGAAGAATAATTGCGAAATAAATTGATAATAAAATTTTCCCGTGCTTTATACGTCAAGAAAAGTGTTCCAGAGCATTTTGCTCTAAAAGAAGACAGTACATATGTATGTCGACCTTGCAGGGTCAGAGCAGAAGAATTTAAAGGTACTGAAAGTAGATGTTACCAATATTTTTATGTTCCCACCATCATATTTTCATGTTCCAGCTATTACACATTTTCACTGAAAAAAACTGAAAAAAAAATATACAGCTTCCGACCATGAGAGCGGATTTTTGGTTTCGTTCGATAACCAAGAATTCAGGGAAAATGCAAAAACACCTATATTACTGATTTACAAAAAGCGTGGAAATTGAAAGAAAACTGTGCTGCCTCCGGTCGTGTAACATGTTTCTATAAGTTCATTAGATGGCCACTAACTTGGGAGGGAGCGAAAAAATGAAACAGTTTTCAATTTTGATTGAAAAATGCAAATACTAGTTGCGCTATTCCACATATTCTCATATTCCACGAATCGACTGTATGTGACTACTCAGAGTGTCATTGCTTACAGCACACCTGACGTCTTGCGATAGCAAGGCTTCAAGGAAGAGTTCCATCAGCACTAAATATTTGTTATCCACATGTTGCGTTATGATGAAGAAACTTATTTTCAATATTCTTACCGTGTGAAGAAGTGTTGTATATATTATACAGTTTTATTTAAGTATTCATGAAGACTGTTTTCGTTAAAATATTGAACTTACCGCAGTGTTATACGAGGTGTATGTATTTTATTTGTTGTTCTTGAGCAGTCTTCGTGCTACGTTTGGGAAAACCATTTTGTGTAGTTTTTTTTCAGACTTCTAGTGTTTGCTAATGTCAAATTACATAATTTAATAGAATTCATTAAATTTATTTGAAATCCGATTTAATTTTTTATTTTTTTATTTTTATAAGAAATCCTTTGTTTCAGAGGAAAATGACAGTTTGCGTTGGTGGTCTCTTAATAGATGTTATAAAAATATACAAACAAAGATCCTTGCAAATTTTGCCATTTGCAAAGAAGTTTTATATGCATTCATATAATAATTATTAAAGTCACTAAGCCAATATAGAGCAAATAATAAACGCAGTTGACGATTCTAAAGCGAATTGATAGCCGAGGATTATAACCAATCAAGCCAGTTATTTGTTGTATCGGTCGTGTGACGTTTAATAATGTTCGTAAAACAAAGTTTTATATAAATAATAAATACCTTTCCTTGGAATATGAGAGCACTCATTCTATCTGATACAACTCATTTTTTTCGATTCTTCTTAACAGACTGCAGACTTAAATCATGAACGGACGGCGGTTGTTATGAGTGTCTTATCATTCATCTGTTTGGTTACGGTAATTCGACGCGACGTTTAATTACACTTCAACTACACAATACCTGAAGCAGTTTTGCACGTTCACGCATAAACAACTAATTTACAAAACCATTTACTTCTCGCATTTGCCTTCCTTCTTATCCCACTGTTTCTATCCATTAGTGCACTTGATTCCCAACTAGTCTTGAAGCTCTAGTACACATACTGAGGATCATGCGTATAAATCATTTTATGTTTTCTGAAGGAAATGTGAATCACCCCGCAAGATTGGCAACTCTAGAGAGCAGTGATCTACGTAAAATGACAATTCGTCCCGACGAAGGGAGATTCTGAATAAACAATAATATCCACCGGTCTCTACTTCTTATAGCGTTACGGATGAAAATCGCAAACACGTCGGGAAATTGGAGCCGCCTAATACAAGTTATTCTATGAAACAGCCTGACCGTCGACCGTAGGTAGGGCCCCTGATTTCATACGGGTGTCGGGTGTCTGAATGTATGTTGTTACTACCAAAATATGGAGAAGATACGAAAATTATTACCTTCCTACCAACGAACACCTAGGAAGAAATGAACGGACTTACGCAAACGACATATGTCCCTGATAGACCTCTTATGTTTTCGGCAGGTCACTGTCTGACGCCGTCGGGGAGATTTCTTGCATCTGCCGAACATCTGTGTATGCGGTGTTGCCTAAAACACAGGGGCGAATGCCACATGTGTACTCCGATACACTGTAAACCCCCATTAACACAAATTCTAAGGGACAGAAATAATAGGATTTCGTGATATAAAAATTCGCGTTATCCGAGTATTTTCAATGTCAGTATTACCGTAATCCCTTGCTGGGACCGAAGCTTTGTTCGTGTTACGGCGAAATTCGTGTTAAGCGAGTTTGTGCTAACGAGGGTTTACTGTATTATGAAATCTCATACTAGATATTCATTGGCAAAATCTGATCATTTTCGACCCCTTCTATATGCCCCAGAAGTTTACAACAATCGTTATGAATCATACTGCACATCTTAGAAAAGGGCATTGAGATGATAGCTTAATAGTTTTCCATTTTAGAATATTTTGCTATATTTAGAATTATTTTGTTAAAACTGATTATCCCTGTTATATGTTGTATAGCATTCCTTGTTCCCAGACAATGTGCTTGACATGCATACAAAATTCACCTTTTTAGTTGCTTCTTTGGAAAAAGTTCAACCTTTGGAAAATGTTCAATCTCACAACAGGCTTACAACTGCATTGGCACCCTCACCACACATTATCTGATAGTTTCTCACATGTAATGGAAGCCCTTACTTGCGGATACCGTAACATTAATATTGATTAGTATACTTACGCACAATAGCTAAAAGCATCATTACTAAAATCTAGCTTGTTTGCACATCGTCAGTACAGGTTTTTAAACTCGATAAATTATGTGTAGCAGTATCGATAATGTGTAATCGAACTGAACACCACTATTATGTATCAACATTTGCTGAAGGTACTTTCACAACACATTTTGTACTTATTATGATGTGCTTATCAGTACATGAGATATAATCAGTCCATGATATAATTACTTACCAACAAGTTACACCCGTGCAAACATAGCCAGGCCCTGAATTACGTGATACATCATATACGCACACTTTCCGAATGTGCATTAATAAACATTCGAATATTGTTAATAAATATTTATTAAACAGGAAGACAAACCCAGAGTGCCCCTGTCAGGACATTTCAAATTAGGGTTTTTATTATTTTTTAACGGGTATACTCTAAATAGCGTCCCTAGTGAATGGCGCCCATCACACGTGCCATGTTTGCCACACTGTACCACGTGTCATGTCATTTTTGCGATTTTTCGACTCCCTCTTCCCACTTGGTGAGATGTAATTTTCGGCTCGACCCCCTCCCCCCTTCGAATCTCAAGTGATATTTTTTCAAAAGTGATATTTTTTCAATTTTTTCAAAATTCAATTTTCAGGAAAACGCCTTAGCCGTTGTCTAGAAAAATGTTGAAAATTTCATAGAATCTTCGAATAAATACTCCCAAAAATTAAAATATCTTAATGATTTCCGGGACTGCACAACTACATTTTACTCCTGATGTATTTACCTCATTTCAGAGTTTTACCTAATTTTAAAAGTTTCTAATCTAACAGCGTTATCCGTGACACATACATCCATGCATAAAAATTTATTTTCGGGAACTACATTGTATGCATCTATTCACATCCACCAATTGTAACGATCTTCGAAACTGCACTAAGAGATTTTAATCCAGACGCACGTGCACAATTACAGCTAAAAAGAACGTTTCGCGAGCGAAAATTCGAGACTATTATTGAGGTCATTTTAATAATTGATTGGTGTTTGCGGGCGCGTGAACTATTAAGGTCATTATTCCCGTAAGTATGGTACATGTTTTTATCGCAGGAGGTGACGCCAAATGGTGGGAACTGGAACTGATCTATACGTCAGCTAGGGAGGATTTCCCCAACTGGGTATTTCCCAAAAGCCGAGCACCACCTCAGCCGGGACAAGTTCTAAGTCCCCGACCGATCTCTCGGGATGTGTGGTAGTGTAGTGCATGTTAGTGTAAGTATGTGTAAGTAAGGGATGACGATAGGACAAGGAAGAGGAAGAAAAGATCGCGCGCGGTCCGTGGCCCCTCGGTTAGGGTACTACTCCGGCATTCGTCAGTTGTTGATCAGAGAAACCACAGAAAACTACCGATCAGAGCAGACGGTTCTAGAATTCTACCTAGCTCTACCTGAACTCTACCTAGCTAGTGTCGAAAAGCTTACCACCGTCGGCACTCGAACTCTAGGGAGGTCATGAGAATTATTTTCCTCCATACAGCGAGGAAAAGTAAAAAATGAAACTCGTACATGGCATTAATATCTCGTAACACGTAAAGCATACGAACACTCGGCGGCCAATTGAAATAAACAAATTATTACCAGTTTGTTCGAGAACCTGACGTAACAACGTCATTTCGATGGGGGAAAGCATTACTCCAGCCGAGGCATTAAAACAAACGACGCGCGAGGAGTGGGCTGCGAAAGCCATCAGGCGCAAGCGCCTCGCAATTCATGCTTTCGGCTCGCTTCCCTCCCTTCCCCCTCCCCTCCCCCCCCCTTCCACCCACCCAGCACGCACTCTGCCACGCAATGCACTCCCCCCCCACAGTGGTCCATCGCCCACTCGGAACATGCAAACACGGAGCCATGGAGTAAATAGCTCAATCTGTGCACTTGACGCCATACTCAGGTTGTTTTATTGATTGATTATTTCGTGTTTCCGGACTGCAATGGTCAATAGTACCATAAGTTTAGTGCATGTTTTATCACAATGTTGCTGTGTTCTTCCCTGCTGTATTGTGAGATCCACCGCCGACTTACACGTCAGTTTGGGGGATTTTCCCAATCCAAGTATCTCCTACCAACGAGGCACCGCCACTCCCGGCACAACCTCCCTAAGCTCCCCACTCTTCTCTCGACATTCGTGGTAGTGCATGAAAGTATGGCTGTGTGTAAGGGGGGTGAAGTTAGGGCAAGGAAGACGAAGGAAAGTTCGTGCGCGGTCTGTGGCCTGATTGTTAGGAAACTAGCCCGGCTTTCCCCTGGTGTCGATCGGAGAAACCACGAGAAACTACCGATCAGAGCAGCCGCCCGCTACAATATTCCTCCAGACAGCGACTGAATTCGACCTAGCTATGTAGCTAGAGTCGAAAATCCTGCCGCCGTCGGGAATCAAAGCCTATGACGTCCCGGTCAGAGGCGCTGCAGTGAAATCAGTTAATGCCCTGAACTACCTAAGCCAGTCCATGTTGAAATTAATGACGTCAATATGCCGATACACACGGCAAACGACTTAATTGGAGGAAAGTGTGGTTAAATTTAGCAATTTGAAGCATTATTCCGAGCGAGGTATATCACAAATAACAGTTGATAAAGCAAATTACTAATACCGTTGTTTGTGACGTTTAAACCTTTTCTTAATACCTCATTCTTAGAAGAAAAATTCGTATGAATAAAAAATGCATTTCCCCGGAGTATGAGTCCTCATACGCCATCTTAAGCTGCAACTCATTTGTTTCTATTGTTATTAATGGATGGTGAGTTGTTAAAATCCTTATTGTACGTCGGACATTACAAGTGTCTTTTTATTCCCTGTTCGGTTGCGTTAAGTTGATATAACTTTTTAGTATTATGAAAAATATATTATCCATAGCCGTTCTTCCAAAATTCCAGCACATTCAATACAGGTAATACGCTAATACTTAAGTGTGGAAAAACCTAATTCAGCTGAATTAGATCAAATAATCCGAGAGTTCATAATGTTTTTCACATATACTTATGAAAACATTGTGCAAAAATGATAATCCTGAGAGATGTATTCGTCGGCAAGCCTTCATCATGTAGCCTTGAGCGTCAAATGACGATGCTCTCCAAGTCAGTTAAAAGCCTCAGTTGGAGGTTAGAGATAGCTTGACCGGGCGATTTAGATTGTTCCGACATTATTACTAAATATAATATTGTAAAAATTGATACCAAAGACTTCTAAAATCTAGTCAGAATATTAATATGAAGTATTGATAGAGATATTTCACTCTCACCTAAATTCACAATTTGCTCATTCTTAATCAATGAGCTTTCCATGCAAGTAATATCTCTTTAAATGCGTTTGAAGTGCACTTTTCTTTCATTCTAGCTACATAAATACATTGGTTTCAGGCAAACATTCTCCAGTTGGAGGAATGATCAAGACATAGGGATGTCACAATCCCATAAAAAGCTGTCAACATTTTTGAAATGAAAACGATTTATTTTACGTCAAAAACAGTTAAAAACTGTGTGTGACGTGCTATGGGGAGAAGTGAATTCTGTGCACGTTTTTAAAATTCTGTGATCCTTACTCAAAGCAATATACTAATTGAATTTTGAATACAGAAGAAAAGAGCGTTTTTGCAATGATTGTAAACTAAAGTATTCGCTCCGATGTAATAAAATCTATTTTCAAGGGCAAATCAGTAATAAATTTGGGCTCTTATCCCTCATCATATCTTTAAACAAGGAATAATAATTCCTACCGCGACAACATTGAGAACGATAATTCGAATAACTATATTTCCCATTGAATTCTAGAAGACTTGCACAGATAATGAAGATACATTTATGTCCAGAAGGCAAACAAGGGGCCATCTCAGCATTTGCTCAAAGGATCAGGGAAAATAGACGAAAAACCTGATCGAGATGGGGGTCATTGACCCAGAGGCTGCGATATAAGATTTGTTACATGTTGCTTACATTTATACAGTCCAAATGATAAGTAATACATTCAATATCACTGTTAAAATTAATGTTACTTTCTTTTTGATGCTCAGAATAGTCTCTAATTGTATGAAAACAGTTTTCCAGCCGAAACAATTTTACTTGGGATTTAAATTTTTCTATCGAATTTAATCGTTTTCTGTGTGTACCACCACTGCCTCATATGATTTGGCAGGATGAGGGTCAACATACTCGTTTACGAATCTGAAGGAGTGCGTAGCAGTGGCCTGGATGCAGACACGCCGCTGGCAATCGCTAGAAGAGCTGATTGGGTACAACGAAGTGAGTAACTAAAAATTCTCTTTGTGCAACGCACTAAACCCCAGAGCACTGCGGGAATGCAGTGCCCCATCCATCTTGTTCAATGAAATAGCCACATTAAAAGACGGAGGAATAGTATTAATCAAATATTCGATGAAAATATAGCTGTCTTATTTTCCCCGACATTAGCAGCAGAACCTAAATAGAGTTTGAGAAGAATGTACGTGAATTGCCAAACGAGTAGAACAGGTACAAAGAATTTTAATCATTTCTATAAATTGATAAAACTTATTTCATAAAAAGTCATATTAAGTAGACATTTCGGATTATAATGTTATGGTATGGTAAGTGCACACAATTTGTTTCACAGTACACTCGTTGATGCATTATGTTTAAATAGGGTTGTTAATTAACAGACTAATTGCTCATGATCACACATGATCAGTAAACTGTGGACAAATTACAATGAATATTAGTTAATTTCATACATTTTCATATTCTTAGCAATCCTTGCAGTAGTATTTTTGTATAAAATAAAACACGATCACTGCTTTCGTACAATTGTAAAAGAGTTTATTATTATGTGATATTAACATACAAAAGTTAAATTGGTTTTCGCGCAAAATGTGTGTTGCGCTTCATTTAAAAGACGAATCAATAACTTCAACTTACTGTGATTAGATTGGATTTTCAATAATAATCCGTAGGTTTTTTTTCTATCTAAATATTAAAATGTAAAACAGCAAATTCAAATGAAGAGGTCGAAAAACATAAATTTATTAAGTTTCATAAATTCTTTAGACGTTTGTTCTGTTTTATGTGGCAGATTTAGGGTTTATGTTAACGAACAGTTTATATGTTTTATATGTTGTATTGTTCTACAACAGTGAAGTATGGTAATGAATAAAATAAATTAAAACGTGTGTTGATGTAGACGTTAATTTTTATTATTTTGGTGAACATTTTATTTTAATCTAAATTTTATTTTAATTTAAATAATTTTAATGTAACAAAATATTTACACATTTCAATTTCATGATCAAAGTTGGCATTTCAAAACCTTCCACCAACGCAATGTGTGATCAATCACCAGTCAGGAGGCTAATTCAATTTCCTAAAAATATAACATGTTTTACATTCAGCTGATGAATTTACTTTCAAATGTTTCTGCCCTTTCTTTATATTTATTTTAGACTCATATTCTGAATTTTGAATAAACAAAATTTTATACAAAGCGACTTCAAAACTCATCATTATGTCTAACAAATTACTCCTAAGTTAAACTTCCAATTTTGTTTGACATAAGAAATAAAAGCATTTTTCATATTAAAAATGGTGTTACACGAGAAATTAAAAAATTTTGACACAGATTCCAAATGAACTCTCTGAGCTAGCGTATAGAATTTGTGACTGTCTTGAAACAACATACATTAATATACACGTGCAGGAACTCTTGTGGAAAACCTACCGAATTTTTAAAAAAAATCTGATTTCTCCAGGTCACTGACTATTCGTATCTCGAAGTGGATGTACGCACAAGCATGTTACTGTGATCATTTCGGCGAAAGTATGATCAAATCAATCGTATGGGTGTCTTGTTCTCTACCCAGAGATACACAACATCTACATCCTACATCAAGAAAGGGAGAGTTAGTGCTTTTATATAAAATCAACTCTTCTTCCCAGTCCATAGTAAAATATCTGCAATCTGCACTCCCATACAATTTATAAAATGTGTCACGGGGCTCTATGCCTCCGATCCACAGAATTACTTCAAGGACCCTTAAGTTTTCGTTTCGTATATTACGGTGTGAAAAACATAACTTCAGGCCACTGGCTCCAAAACCCAAATTTAAGGCTGTAGGACGCGCCGTTTTCGAGTTCTCCACGATTCAGGCCAAGAAACAGTCCGTTGAGGAGGGGGAGGCGTGGGTGCATTTGATGACGTCGAGTCGCGAGCCGCTCCACTGTGAAGAGGGAGGAGGGGGAGGGGGAGGGGAGGGGGTTCCGTTGATGAAGGAGCGCTTCAGTGGTGCCGCTTCTGCCTCTGCGTAACGATTTCCAATGCGCTGCAGCCGTAAAGCAGTTCAATTAAGCAGCGCTCCACCCCACCCCACACACACCCTGCATGGTGCCCCGCGCCCTCGGCCACCCTCACACTCGCAACCGCTAGCCACCAGCCCTCCCCCTTCGCCACGCCTCCCGTCACTTGAACTCCACGCACAACACCGCTTTCGCCTCGTCCGTCCCAATTTGCTTCCGGCGTCAGCTAGTTCATATAAGGTCTCAAAATAAATGCTACTAACTGCTAGGTCACCAAGGGAGTCGAAGATGATCACATTTTGCCTTTGAATTTAGTTGTAAAGGTGATATTTGCCCCTTAATTTTAGACAAGTCTTTATCCACAGATTCCTTTATAAGAGACTTCCCGATATAAGTTCACTAGGAAAAAAGGCATCATTTCTGACCCCTCTAATCGGCTTAGTTAGCTCAGGGCATTAATTGAGGTCACTGCAGTGCCTCTGACCGGCAGCTTTTAAGGTTATGTCCCGACGGTGGCAGAATTTTCTAGACTAGCTTGATATTCTGATAGTTGATAACTAGATAGATATCAAGTTCACCCGTTCTCTAGAGGAGAGTTCTAGCGGCCGGCTGTTCTGATTACTATTTTTCCGTTCTGATTGGTAGTTTTCTCCGATAAACGCCAGGCGAATGCCGGAGCTGTATCCCCAACAAACAATCCACGAAACGCGCGCGATCTTTCCTTCCCCTTCCTATTCTCTCCGCTTACTACTCACACTTAATATGCACTGCTCTACCAGTCATGTCAGAAGATCAGTCGCGAGCTTAGAGCTTGTCCCGGCTAGAGCGGTGCTCTGCTGGTTGGAGATACCTGGTTCGAGAAAAAACTCGCTACTCGACAGGTATGTTGGAGCCCGATCTCGCCAGTGGGATAAGATCATTGCCCCCTCCTCCGATAAAAAATCTACTACACTTACGGGACTTATACCTTAGCTATTGGCGCGCTTGTAATCACTTATCCGTCACCCCTCTACATAACGTAGAAGTTTGTAACATTTATTCTTAGACATCCTGGTGAGTAACGCTCAGAATATTCAATACTACACATTTATTGGTTCTTATAACAAGAAATTAATTTAGACACAAATTTAAATTATATTATTAAAAATAAGCCATCTTCGAGTCGCATTATCTTGAACTACGACATTTGCAGAAAATGATATTTCGTCATCCATCATAAATTTGCATCTCGACAAATGATTTGGCGTACAATCAATGAATTCAACCAGCAAAACCTATCTGCATGCTTGATTATCGGAGAATTAATTAATCACAACGATTAAGGCCAATGTGTAACTAAACAAGCTGATTGTGCTCAAAAATACTATATGATAAATCCATTATTCAAATTGATTGTCCTCTACTGAATTTATAAAACCCCAAAATGTAATCAAGTTATTTCAAGGAATACTCAAAATTACTAGCACAAACCAACACGGATCAAATATTAAATTTAATATTTCCGGGGAAAAAATAACAGGAAACAATTCACTGCCGTAATGTACGGATTTCGTTACCCTATTCAGTGAAAAATATTGTGCAGTACAACATGTCCATTTTTGAAAGGCGATGAACTAGAGCATGTATTTGTATTGTTTTCAAAACAGAAACAAACTTCATGTTGAGTAGTCACGAAAGATAGTTGCTCAATTACATTTCAGCGGAATATAGGAATTACTTTTAAGAATCAACATTTTCTCGATTCCTAAAATCAAAATATCTAAGTATGATCAAACTAACACAATTTTTCATTTTTATGAAACTTTGGTCAATAAGACGCAAAGACGTTTATCCTTTGTGAAATACGTCAATTGGTTTACTAATCAAATACTACTTTAAAAGCAGTTTACATGTTACCCCATATGTTCAGTATCACTCAGGAAATGAATACAAATACAATGATGCCTTGCATTTACTCGTAGAAGTGTGACAAACTATTTAGGCTCTAGAATGGAAAAAAGAAAAGGGCATTAATACAAACTGAATATAATTATCCTCTTCATTATTTGCTCGCGCAGACGGGTAAAAATCCGAGTAAAATCCTAATAGAATGGGTAGTGAAGCGTTGTGACGTCACACGAGTCCACGAAGAAAGGAAAAAAAATATTTAGCGTATGTTCTGGAGATTCATGGTAACGGAACTAAACAGTGAAATAAAACACGCACTCGTAACAGAATCCAGAAACATCAGGCAAGTCGAATGGGTTGTGTCCCCACAGGCGAGCAGGAAACTTCTAACTGCGGAAGCGGGTTCAGTCGTGTCCTGCCTGCGGGCTGGCGCAGACTGTTTTTCAATCTGGAGCGAAATCGACCTATCTCCTCCTTCTTCCCCTAGCAAACCCACAACACAAAGAAACATTACAGGAAACAAGACGTGGAGGAAAAAGTTCGTAACCAGGTTACTCCATTTGATAATTCATAATGATTACCATGAGCTTTGGTGAAACATTACGTCCCTGGTTCAAACCCCAGTCATCTCACGTGGAATTAATGGGAAATGCAGATGTGTATATCTGTCGGATTCTCCGATTTCATCAAACTTTCATTCCATCACAACTCTGCCTTCGTTCACTTTATCTCATCACATCTTCACCCGAATTATCATTTTGATCACCGTATCCCGCGGCGTGCAACGTGTAAGGAAAATCGCAATGGATTGAGTCAACTGCAGAACCGCAGTTACTGTGTCGTCTCTCCGCTATCCTAGCCTCGCAGTAAATCAAGTGCTTATGAATATTTACGAGCACCGTACATTAACCGCAGACACGACGCTGTTACATAATACTCGTGGTATCTGGAAGTGGAAGTTCCAAAGAGAAGAAACTAGAGAACAGCGACGTAGTTCGCGCATGAATGAAATCGAAAATTTCGAGTAACATGAAAAAAGGAGTTTTCTGAAAGAGAAAAAATCACTAATATTTTAATTAAACCTACCTCGTGTAATTACAAAATAAGCAAATAAATTATCACTTTAAATTTCAAAATACAATTTATTTTAGTTAGAAAAAAACAATAGTCATGTACGGTCTAAAGAGTAAAGAGGGAAACAACATGAATGGAGTTACACAGGAGAAGAAATACAGGACGATTTTTGTTTAGTGAAACTCCGAGGGAAATTTTGAACAATTCTAAATTTCTTAACTAATTAATCTAATTTAATAAAACTCCCAATTCAACCGAAGTTGATACGTATTAACAATAAGCAGAACCTATTATTTTGCCCACTGCGACTAGTATTCAAACCTAAAACAATCTGTCGGGAAAAAGTAAAACGCAAACGACTTACATGTAAAAACAACGCTAATACATAAAAACTATTCAAATGAATTTGAACGAGACTGTAGCCGTCTCCATTTCGAAGAAAGACGCTTGTTGGAAGGCAACTGTCGCGTGTTTTGTCCTCCTTTCTGCCTCCGCGTTCGCTGGAGCGCTGGCGGCGCGCGGAGGGGGGGTTGGTGGGGGAGGGAGGGGGTGGGTGGGGGAGGGAGGGGGTGATTAGCGGATTTACGGCTTCACCGCCACCGCCGCGGCCCCCGCAAATCCCGCGCCTCGGCCGCAGGGGGCGCTGGCTGTCGACAAAGCGAGCGAGACGCCCGGAATTCCGCGCGGCGCACTGCCAGCCCGTTAGCGCGCGCGCCGGAGCAGAAAACGAGTCGGCGGGTTCAGCCGCCGATGTGTGTTTGTTAATGGATAGAGCATATCCATGAAAAAATAGAACGTACTAACTGCCGCCGTTGCCGAGAAAAATGTACCCTTCTAAATGGAGAGTCACTGGGGCTCAGCTGATCTACGAATCTCCTGACGGTCTACAAATCACAAACGTTTGAAGTGACGAAGTATATTTTGATTGACTAGGTCGCGCTCGACAACTACTAAGGTTATCAGTTCCGTAAGTGTAGAAAATTTTTGTCGCAGTTGGCTGTGAGCTTCCCTCGCTAGATGCCGAGATCCGACGCCGATCTACCTGTTGGCTTGCGGAGTTTTTCCCTATCCAGGTATCTCCCACTAGCGGGTCATCGCCCCTGCCTGGACAAGTTTTAAGTTCCCGACCGATCTCCCGGCATGTGTAATAGTGTAGTAAAAGTGAGTGTAAGAATGTATAAGTAAGAGGAGAGGATAGGACAAGGGAGAGGAAGGACAGATCGCGCGCGATCCGTGGCCCGTTTGTTAGGGTACTGCTCCGGTATTCGCCTAGTGTTGATCGGAGAAACCACGGAAAACTACCGATCAGAGCAGCCGGTCGCTAAAATTCTCCTCCAGACAGCGACTGAAGTCAACCTTGTTATGTAGCTTGTCGGAAGTCATGCCACCGTCGGGACTCGAACACGACAACCTCCTGGTGAGAGACGGCAGTGACCAATTAAAGCCCTATACCGATATGTATTTTGGAGATAAAATTGTTGGGTGTGTTTTGAAGTTTACAAGGACGTGGTTATGTTTTTTTTTATTTAATAAGAAAGCATTTCCAGTCACTTCATATGCAGATGGCGTAACCTAAAATCCTTTATTTCATTTTTAAATGTGTATGATGAATGTGTGAAAGTCGAGTATCTTAATGCTCTTGAGTGAATTCTTTTAAATAAAAAATGGATATTCCATGGTTTGTTCGTATTTGTAAACTCATTTCACTTTGAAAGTGCGCTGCGATTTGACTAAAGGGAGAGGGGAGGTACGGAGATCGCAGGGCCGCGGTTGGACCGCATTTTATGATACAGAACTGGCGTAAGGTACGTAATTCTGTCACTTCACATCTTCTCTTTTTTCTCTTTTGTATTCACGAAAAGAGATTTCGCTTTGAAAATACTTATAAATCATCACTTCTTCAACCTACAACCTTCTTAACGTAGTAGGAGAAGAGAAATTGTCAAGAGACTGTTGTGAAGAACCGCGCAAAATGACGTAAGAAACACGTGATCAGCTAATTAAGAAGGCAATGCTGTGTGTTCTTTTCCCCCCTGAAATGACTCAAATGTATTTGACACTGTTCATAAGTCGAGTTCTCGTGACCTGCTCACAAACGAACTCATTGACTCATGGCGAGTAGCTTAGTGATAACGAACCGCTAGTCACCCTCGTGTTAAAAAAACGCAACTAAGAGTCCAAACCAAACAGGCTTATTGACACGTGATTATTTTAGTCACGGTTTGCGATCAGTGAACAGTCACATTACGGAATGCTTTCTATCTTTCTTCCTTTTGTGCAGAGATTTTGAGAAGGTGCACAGTCTGTTTGGGGGGCAAGATGCAGACTGTTACGCTTTCTGTGGGAGAATGTTCATATCACAATAGTCCTATGCGAGATAAATTGTTTCAAACTGAGCAAGGCATGTTTAACTTATATTAGTTTTATACTATCATTCCAGAAATGCGTTGTTTTGACAATATAAGCTTTGACGAAGGAACTGAATTTCATTTCATTTCAATTCAATTCATTAGTAAATTAAATAATATTACCGCATATGAATTCAATCGTTTTGCATAATATTTTCGTATTCTTTATTCTGTTCGAAATAAACCATTGATACCATGAAAAATCGTGACTATTACAATCACAAAATCAGAATCAACACGAAAATCTGACCACAGATAATTCTTAGGGTTATATTTTTCATTTACATTTAACACGTGACATTTCTACACTCGCACACGTTGATAACATTTATTTAACACATTTGTTGATCGAGTTAATGCTTGGCTAACCCTAAAGGAGTACTCACACTGCGAATCTAGTACGGCCTAATGTGCGGGTTACAGAATATCGTTCTTTATTCTTAAAATCTTTCCTTTCCTAACCATTGTAACCCTCTCGTCCTCTCAACCAATCGGATCAAAAACACAGACGTGTAAAAATTATAGTAATTGATTATATAAAACCATAGGAATATTTCTCGTCGTTTATATCATTCCATTTATTTGAGTAACATTCATTTCTATTTTAATGGTCTTGTCAGGAAAGTTCAGTTAATTTAGTTTCCAAGCTGTCGCAAGGAGCGATCATGACAATAGTTAACAATGTATTCCAGAGTCGATAAAGATATATAGCAGGTATGTTGAGACAAAGCGTAATGACTGAAGCGTAATGAATGGTCATATAATGTAATGTAACAAAACAATGTTAAGTTATACATGGGAATAAAATATAGTATAAATGCATAAGAGAAAATGTGTAATATATGTAAGACATAACGAATACTTAATTTATCACAAATACCTGTACGTAAGATACCTATACGTAATATAAGTATATGTAATATATAATAAATAAGCGTAATTTAATAACTTCTAACAATTGCTACGGGTCTAACATTCTGAATAAAATAAATGTATATTTCTCCCGAGTCTTCCACCAACTCGGAGCGGGGAAGATGGAGGTTTGTGGGCGACCGCGCCCAAGTGCCGCTTCCTTCTCCCCCCCCCCTCCGCCTCTCCGACTGCGGTCGGATGGAGCCCCAGGGAACCGAAGCAACTTTCCCCCACGCTTAACGACTTTCGCCTACTTCCGCAATGCGCGTCCGCACCCCCGCCGCGCCCCCACTCCCGCCGCGTCCACCCTTCCCCCTCTGTCCAGTCCGCCGCCACCCCACATCCCCACCCCCTCGTCCCAGCGTCCACGCTCCTCCGCTTACAGCCGCTTCCACGGTCACGCGTGAGACCATCACCGCTCACTACCCAGCCCCGCCCGCGCCCCGCCCGCGCCCCGCCCGCGCCCCGCCCGCGCCCCGCCCGCGCCCCGCCCGCGCCCCGCCCGCGCCCCGCCCGCGCCCCGCCCGCGCCCCGCCCGCGCCCCGCCCGCGCCCCGCCCGCGCCCCGCCCGCGCCCCGCCCGCGCCCCGCCCACGTCCCGTCCCACTCTCACCCACTCCCCGCCCACGCCCCCATCCACTTTTCTCAGCGGTTGAACGTGCAGTTTGTCAAATTGAATTAAAACACGTTTCGCTAATATATAAATTCCCCCTCGCACGGATGGGCGGGAAAAGGATTTATTGGGTTTCTACGTGCAAGATTTGCTTTAGTAATCTCGCAAGATAAATTTTACAGCAACTAAACTTTGATAATACAAATTCCTTTTGTTTTCTAATAATTTTACGCAACCTTTAGTATCCATCTATCCTGCTGAAAACTAATATAGAATATTTTCCACACTCGGCATCCAGGTTCCAATATTACAATGAATACCGACACGAAATGCTAATGTGTACTCTACAAATCCCACACGAACGAACAGCTTAAGCTAGCACGTGTTAGTTGCTAACAAAAAAAGAAATGTATTTTCTTTTTTGTACCGTATGTGCTAAATGGAAAGAAGTATCAACAGACTCCTTTACATAAAATAATTTTCTCTCATATTTCCGGAAAATACCTGAAAAAGTAGATTCTCTGGTTCAAATTAAATGGAGTGAGCTTTTAAAATTATTTCAATCGTGAAACTTTACTGAAGAAGATTTGTTATTTTCCTCTCAGTAGGAGTGACACACGTGTTACCATTTTTAATGCGGAGTATTATCCAACATCCGCTCATGTGCAATATAATTATTTACAAAGGCAAAACTCAGTTTCGCGCGTCATCGTTTAGGAAAACGCACCAATTACGCTCCTAAAAACCTCCTTTCTGACTGCCCCGAACGTCGAGTATCGACGAGCGGCTAAACCCATTACGATTCTCGGCTGGCTGGTTGCAGGGAGCGACGCAAAGGGCGCTGCAGGTTTGTCGAAGAGCTGCAGCAGAAATTACTCTGCAGGGCTTCGTGTTTGCGCGTATCTGCCAAGCGGAATCCAATTTGGAGGCCCCTCCGCCAGTGCTACTCCAAGCTCGCGTATTCCGTCCCCACATACTCCCACGCTCTTCGGCTGACACTCGAATTTGCTGGCAGCGCGGCCCTCCCGGCGGAGGCGGGCGACACCGACTCCCCCATCCCCCGCTGCTGCACTCCGCCCTCTATACCCTCGCCGTCCCTCCCGTCCGCGCCGTCCTCTCCTGCTCCCTTCATGTCCTCCCGTCCTCCACGTCCCTCCCGTCCTCCACGTCCCTCCCGTCCTCGACGTCCCTCCCGTCCTCGACGTCCCTCCCGTCCTCGACGTCCCTCCCGTCCTCGACGTCCCTCCCGTCCTCGACGTCCCTCCCGTCCACGTCTTCAGTTCTCTGTTTTCGGAAAATTTCGGGTTCCGGGAGAGTCAGTTGCTACGGACAGAGTTCCGTAAAAGAAGTACATTGTAAAAGTGTTCCTCCCTGCTAGAAAGTGAGAACTGATGCCGACGTATAAGTGAGCTTGCGGAGTTTACTTTCTCCAAGTATTATCTGCGCCAGTGGGCCGCCGCCCCTGCCGACGCAACCCCTGAGCTCCCGACTACCGTCCTGAAATGGGTGATAGTGTACTGCGTAAAAGAGGGTTTAGGAGGGTGAGTGTTAAGGGGGAGAGGAGGAAGATCATAAGATCGGGTGCGATCCGTGGCCCGATAGGGTAGCGCTCCGACATTTCCCTGGTATTCATCAGGAAAAAAACACGGAAACTTACGGATCAAAGCATCATAAAAAATTATCCTCCAGAGGCTGAATACCATCTAGCTTACTGGTGACTAAAATCCACAATCGCCGGGACTCTAATCCTAGGACTTCCTGGTCCGAGTCGATGCGGCGGCAACAGTTGTAACTCAGACGGTCTTCGTGTAATTATTTACTATCATCGTTCCAGCCATCATGTGCCAGGTCTGGACCCATACTTCCCCGAGTTCCCCTTTATTGGTTCTCGTTCCCGCAGCCGTCAACTCTTAACTTCCTGACTCTCGCCCCTAATTTCCATAGCCAGCCCTTTACCATTTGGCCGCGCTCACCTTCCCTAGAATTCTCATTGCCTCTGGAACGACACTTTTCCCATTCAGTCGCGCCACAAGAGCCGATTTCATTAAACTCTAGTAATCAAACTCGAGTAATCACGACTGGCCCTTCGTGAAGGGCGGTTCTGAGGCACTTGTCGCCCGACCTTCCATTAACGTCCCCGAGCAGTACCTTCGCCCGTTCACGCCCGCAGGCTGCCCTCCGTGCGGCTCAGTTCCCACCACAGGCACAGACAGGGAACAGAAGGCACGCAGTGCGAGCACCGACTGCAGTGCTTTTCGACGCTCTAGATACATATCTAGGTCGGATTCAGCCGTTGTCCGGATGAGAAATCTATCGGCAGGATGCTCTCACAGGCATATTTCCGAGGTTTCTGTTATCTATACAAGGTAAAGGCCTTAGCTGTACCCTAGGAAACGGGCAACGCGCGCGATCTTTCCTCCTTGATTGATTATTTTCGGACCGCGTTGACTGCTAAGATGATTAGTCCCGTAAGTGTAATCCATGTTTTAACGCGGGATACGGCAGTGGCCTTCCCCCGCTGGTTTGCAAGGTCCGGTACCCACTTACACGTTGTCTTGCTAGGTTTCCCTAGCCAGGTATTTTACCCCGGTGGAGCACCGCCTCTGATGGGACAAATTCCAAGCTCTCGACGTGTGAGGTAGAGTAGTGCTTGTAAGTGTAAGTAGGTAAGGGGTGAAGAAAGGACAAGGAAGAGGAAGGAAAGATCACGCGCTATCCATGACCCGTTGTTAGGGTATAGCTCCGGCATTCGCCTGGAGTTTGTCAGAACAGCCAGCCGCTCCAATTCTCCTGTAGCCGACGCGTGAATTCGACGTAGCTTCGTAGTAAGTGTCACCATCAGATAGATAGATAGATAGATAGATAGATAGATAGATAGATAGATAGATAGATAGATAGATAGATAGATAGATAGATAGATAGGATAGATAGATAGATAGATAGATAGATAGATAGATAGATAGATAGATAGATAGATAGATAGATAGATAGATAGATAGATAGATAGATAGATAGATAGATTTATTAAAGTTCGCTTTGAGCTAATGCTCGGTGGCAAACATTATTACAACTAGATCTACGACAATTACAAAACTATTACGAATATTTACAAATATAATTACAATTAGAATTAGAGATTAATATCCTAGTTACAATTAATTTTGAGTTATCTATATGTTGACTTATAGCTTTTCTAACACTTCACTCCACTTCACTTCATTTCACTGCGCTGCACTACACTACACTCCCCTCCCCTTCCGTGCCCCCACCACAACTACACTTCACTTCACTTCACTGTATAAGAGACATGACCATATTATTAATAATACTAACGATTATAATAATGAAACTACTACTACTACTACTACTACTACTACTACTACTACTACTACTACTACTACTACTACTACTACTACTACTACTACTACTACTACTACTACTACTAATAATAATAATAATGATGATGATGATGATAAAAGTCCCAGTATTATTAATGATGACCTACATAGAATTAAGTATATTTTTAAATTTCACTACATTAGAAGGAAGAGTCTCTAGTGCTTTTGCAGGTAGCTTGTTCCAATCTACTATAGTACGATTCACAAAGGAGAACTTGCCTACATCAGTTCTTTGCTTTCTACATCGTATTTTCCAGGGATGGTCTCCTCTACTTTTATAATCAGGTTTCTGTAATCTTTTACTGAGGTCTGCCCATGCTGAGTCCCCTTTGTATGTCTTGTACATTACGCATAAACGCGCCCGTTCCCGTCTCTTAGATAAGGGTTCCCATTCATCTCGTCCATCAACGCGTCCATGATTTACAAACTTTTCGGCCCGTTTTTGAATTTTATCTAACGCCTCGATTTGCCCTTTTCTGTACGGGTCCCAGCAGGCCGCTCCGTACTCTAAAATAGGACGAACAAGTGAAGTATATGCCAAGGATCGGGCATTCAAACTACTGTTTTTTAGAATGCGTATTACAAAGTGCAGCGCCCTCCATGATTTCTTGACCGTATTGTTAATATGATCCGACCAACCCAAGTCGCTACGCAGGACCAAACCCAAGTACTTACAGTTTTTTACACGCGGTATATCGTTAGTTCCTAACTTGTAATTCGAGTGTACATTCGAGCGAGATTTGGTAAAACAAATGAATTTACTCTTTTTCGGATTTAATTCCATCTTATTTCTGCACGCCCAGTTCCATAAACAGTTAAGATCGTTCTGTAAAACATTTTCATCCGAAGACGCGCCAATACTCCTATATATTATGCAATCATCGGCGAAAAGTCTAACTTTCGATTTTATTCCAGTTGCAATATCATTAATAAACGCTAAGAATAGCAATGGCCATAACACACTCCCCTGGGGGACCCCAGAGGTTACATCGGCTTTCGATGAGTGTTTGTCACCTATTCTGACTGCTTGAGTTCGGCCCGTAAGAAATTCTTTTATCCACAAGATTATTCGATGATCTAATCCAGTTTTTGACAGTTTTTCAATTAAAAGGTCATGTGGAACCAGATCAAATGCTTTAGAAAAGTCTAATATTACTGCATCGACCCTACTCCCTTCGTCTAATGAATCTGCTATGTCCTGACATAAAGAAATAGTCTGGCTGTCGCACGAATAGCTAGGACGAAAACCGTGTTGATTTTGAAAAAGCCAGTCGGTTTTATTCCAGACTCGTCTTATATTCCGCAATCATGTGTTCCATCTGCTTGCATACAACTGATGTCAAACTTATAGGCCTGTAATTATTAACAATCCTTTTGTCTCCTCCCTTGTGAATCGGCACTACAATTGCCTCTTTCCAATTTTGAGGAATCGTATTATTATTTACAGTGACGTCCATTAACCGAGCAAGGTAAGTAATCATGGCTTCCCCTCCCAATTTCAATATTTCTCCTGGTATTCCGTCAGGATCTACAGATTTATTTCTCCTAATTTTTGCAATCCTTTTTCTAATAATTCCTGCATCGACTCTAAAGGTTTCTATAACGGGTGTTGATTTATTTACTGAAATCTGATCCTTCGGCTTGACAAAGCAGGCGAGGACAAAGTACCGTGAGTGACAAGATATATTAACCTTTTTCTTTCACCTGTGTCCGCAAAGAACAAAAACGTACGTGATGTTAAACAAGAAAAATAAACATAAACTTACATAATTCATGCCCCAGCCAATAACAGTGGCAGGTGTGTATTCAACAGTGTCTTCCAGAAGACGTGGTAGTTTCACTGGTTGTACAGTATCAGACCATTCAAATGGAGTGGCGACCTTAAAATAATTTCATGGTTAATTGAGTAACTGCTCTCTAATAAATAAAACATCAGTATGTTAAATTAATGTGAGATTAACAGATGTCTGTGGTGGTTTAGAATTATGACATTAATTTGAAATGAGGTCTGTGGGTATGCTCAGGGATATCTGCGAGTTAAAAATATATAGAATTTAGAGTAAGAAATAAATAGAACATTTATAATGTAGTGATTAGATTAATGCCAATTGAAAGTTAATTTACATAGGTTTGGAATACAGAAGATAATTTTTTAGTCTTATGAATGTTCCTAAATATGGCAACCTTCATTGCAAGGGCTAAAGAATTTGCTTCATGACCAAACATGAAAATATGACATGTAATTTATTATCTTTCTCCACAAAATCAGGCAAATTCGTATAATTTACAGTGTAAGCCTTTGCATAGAGAATTTAGCCACTCATTGAATTTTACTATATATTTACTTCGGAGGAAAGTTTTTAATCAGTCATGAAGAGCTGGTGTCACCTTTTGAACCATTTATCTGAATACTTTCCTATAATGCATGTCTTAAGGCTTACCTATCAATCATACTTAAACTACATACTTCTATATTACTCTGAATTCTCAAGTAAATATTCTCTCATTCTCACTAAATACTGTTTACTAAATCCAGAAATTGAATAAGGTTACATTGAGTCAATGATAAATTCTAATCCTTATTATTCTAAAGCAACTCCACAATAACATTGTACAATATACATTATACAATACCACAATACTACTGTTTGGGACATTCATCTCACTTAACTTACAAACGTGTAATTACCTTGATTAAGGCGATGTCATTATAATGACCATTGTAAGGCATATATTCTTTATGAATTGCCACTCCTTTAATTTCCTTGAGAACACCCTTTGCTGTTTTATTCACGTATTTGATGTCTGTAGTACCAGCGTGGACATTCAAGTAACCCAATTGCATAGCTCTGTAAAAGAAAATACATGCAAAATTATTACACTAGTGAAGAGGAGGAGCTAGTGGAGAAAAGTTACATTCTTGATTTATGGGAATGGTGGAAGTATTTGAGGAAATGTTTCACTTGAAATTATCGTGATATTTCCATTGAAGATGTTCTTCAGGCACCTGAATAAGAATTGCTCAGATATAAAGGATGTTTTACGTAAATACTAGAGACTATTTTCAGAACTATTACGAAAGCCATACACAATCTCATGAAAATATTAATTGGTTTTTGTAAATAATATTTTATGTTGTGGAAAACTGCAAAGATGAAAGTTAAAATGAAGTACCTAAGGAATGCACCGAAGAATACACATCTTTCAGAGACAGCCAATTCTTTATTTATGCTTTCGGTATTGTTATCTGATAATCGAATAATTGGGCAGTGTTTAAGATAATTACTGAGTAGTTACTATGAACTGATGTACAACTCGCCTTACAAACGGCTCAAATAATTTATTTAATCTCTATCTTCTGTAATGAATATCGCCCGTTAAAACATTCTTCGTAGACTCTTGATTATGAAAACTCATGTCCTAGTTACACCACTGTATCACCCTACGGGGCTCATTTCGAAAGAGCAAAGCTGTCCGACTCGAACTGTAATTATAGAACTACGTTTGAGTGGAGAAATGGAAGGAAATACAAAATTGCCAAATCGTATTAGGTAAAATATTCATGTTTTCAGATACAAATCAACATTGAAACTTAAAATACTTGGTACAGATACGAAACAGATCAGTATTTATACATATATTTATTCGTCTTTATAGAAAAAATGGATGGATCAGACAAATCAGACCTTCATTGTTTACATATTTCTTTACGAAGGGAATATTTTAGAGATATTTCTAAAAAAATATTGGATCAAGCTTTTGGCTGTAGAACGCTGCGTTTGACCTTAGTTGCAAGTGAGAAACGCCGTTGAAGTTTATTAGTAGGCAGAAAGCGTGTAACGTACGGGTCAAAACAGTGTGCCGCTGTGAGAACCCATTCCTTGGCGATGATACTGCCGCCGCAGAAGTGCCGGTGGCCGTATTGAAGAGAGACCTGGTACGGGTACTGGTATTCTTGCGCGTCCGTTCCGTTCACAACTCGGCCGTCAATCACACTGCGGTAGAGGCGATTGTAGATGGTGGCACCTGCGCAACAAAGTTAAATGCTGTTTTACAAGAAAGGTTAAATATTATTTGCCTTATCCTTGATGCCAAATGTTAGTGCGTGTAAGGGGCGAGGATAGGACAAGGAAAGGGTAGGAAAGATCGCGCGCGGTCCGAAGCCCGTTTGTTAGGGTACTGCTCCGGCATTTACCTGGCGTTGATCTTGATTGGAGAAATCAAGGAAAAGTACCGATCAGAGCAGCCAGCCGCTAGAATTCTCCTCCATATAAGGACTGAATTCGACCTAGCTGACAAGTCAGTGTCGAAAATCCTGCTATAGTCAGGACTCGAGCGTGGGACCTCCCGAGCAGAGGGGCTGCAGTGACGCCAGTTGACGCCCTGAGCCATCTCTCCTGGTCTGTGTATAGTGGCATGGTTGGTTTTCCCATCTGCGATGTATCACCTTTCCACCAATGTAATTTCCTTATTTGTTCGTCCGGGTGGCGCAAGAGCATCTGTGTGTGTGTGTGTGTGGGTGTGTGCGTGCGTACGTGTGCGTGTGCGCGCGTTTGTGAGAGGTATGCACGCGTTGATCTCAGGCGGTACAATTCTTGATTCCACTCATGTTGTGGCATGTTGGAACAGACCTAGCAACCGTAGATCATCCTAGAGTCGTGGTTCTTTCCAATCCAGACGGATACACTGTACTCGATATCGGGTAGCTAAGATGAGTTGATCCTGCAAAGTACTTTCACAGGTCCCATCAGTCACGAAAACAATGAGTGGAGATGCGCCAAAGGGCTACCTCTGAAAGCCGACGAGTATGTCCTGAACCAACAATAAGTAAAATGGATAATACACAGGAAGGGAGACGGCCCACTGTCGGGGAGGGCAGTACACTGTAGGGCCGGACAGGCTGAAGTGTCTTGATCTAAAAATGTGAGTACAATTTTCGAATTCCTATTGTCATAGTTTGAAGAACAAGTCTGTAGCGTACATTCGTAGTTGTACATAGTAAACATATATGAGAAACACGTAAACGATTGGGTCATGATTGTGAAGAAAACAACACATTTATTCAATATACAGTATGATTTGGACATAAATATCATTTTATCATTTTGTAAAAAAAAAGTCAATAAATATTTCTTACCTAGATCCCGGACATGAAGTCATCAACATGTGAAAAGCTAAACATTTTCCCTCCCGAGTTATAGAAAACTTATCTGCATCTGTACACGAACTGCGGATTTGATTTTTTGCATTGCTAACACAATGGTAACACTCCACTCTACTCCTACCACTACTAGCAAAAGGAGAGCTCAACAAAACGTGAGCACAGTGAAGCTACATTAATGTTCAGAAACAAAGCGAGAGGCCATCTCATCATTTGCTCAATGGATCAGGGAAACTGGACTAAACTTGATTGAGAAGGGAGTCATTGACCCACAAGATGAAGAACGCTACTTGTTACAGACATATTCTTTTACGTCAAAAAAACAGTTAAAAACTGCGTATGACGTGCTATGGGGAAAAGTGAATTGTGTGCACATTTTCAAAATTCTGTGATCCCTACACTAAGTCATATACTACTTAAATTTTGAATTTTTGAAAGGGAGAAAAAAACTCCCATGTAATAAAATCTATTTTCAAGGATAAACAAGCAATAAATTTTGAATTTTGAAAGGGAGAAAAAAACAAAAAAACTCCCATGTAAAAAATCTATTTTCAAGGGTAAATAAGCAATAAATTTTGAATTTGAAAGGGAGAAAAAAACAACAAAAAAACCATGTAATAAAATCTATTTTCAAAGATAAATAAGCAATAAATTTTGGCTCTTATTACTTCCTGCCGCGACAACATGGAAACGATAATTTGAATAATTGTATATCCCACTGAATTCTAGAAGACGTGCACAGAAAATGAAGTTACATTTATGTCCAGAAGCAAAACAAGGGGCCATCTCAGCATTTGCTCAATGGATCAGGGAAACTGGACGAAAAACCCGATCGAGATGGGGGTCATTGACCCGGAAGCTGTGTTACAATAGTTGTTACAGGTTGTTTATACTCATTTATACAGTCCCAATGGTAATTAATGCATTATGTATCATTGTTAAAATTAATGTTACTTTTCTTGTGATGCTCAGTATAGTCTCTAATTGTATAGAAACAGTTATGCAGCAGAAACAATTTCACTTGGGATTTAAACTTTTCCATTGAATTTAATCGTTTAATGTCATCTGGCAAAGTGTTGTAAAATAATGTACATGTATTGTATGTGAATTTTTTGTAATGAGCTGTTGATACTGTCACCTGATGAATATGATTTCTACGTCGAGTGTTATAGTAATAGACTTCGGCATTTTCTGAAAATATATTCCCGCCCTTAAGCAAGTCATTTTTTACAAAACCACTGATTCGTAAATAAAAAGACACGGTAATGGTAGAATTCCTAGATTAATGAAGAGAGGCTTACATGAATCACGTGGGTGGGATTTGGTTATTATTCGTACAATTCGTTTTTGTAATCTAAAAGTCTGGGAGCTATAAGATGCATTTCCCCAGAATATTATGCCATATCTCAGGCGGGAATGAACATTCGTGAAGTATACACAACGAGCAGTATGAAGGCTGACTGAATTTGCAAGAATTCTGAACGCGTAGCATAATGAACTTAATTTTGTGTTCAATTCATTTAAATGGACGTTCCATTTAAGGCTTGACTGAATTGAGAGACCTAAAAATTTTGTTGCATTAACATGAGTCAATGGTACACTGTTCATTTTCAATGGAGCACAGAATTGTTTATTTGAAATGGAAAACTGCATTAAAACCGTTTTCTTTTCGTTTACTATTAATTTGTTATTTCGGGACCAATTTGAAACATCTGATATTGTACTATTTACGGTTTCTTTATTGCAAAGGATGTTCGTATATATCCGCAAGAGAACCGTTCTTCCGTTTCGAATCGTCGAGGGCATATCGTTTACGTAAAAGTAGGAACAGAATAGGGGCCTAAAATCGATCCTGAGGAACTCCATGCAATGGGCAAAGAGTCGGAAAGGTGCGTACGTAATGTTCCATCATTCCAGTAAGGCATTTTCAACCCTCTGATAAGTTGCTTACGGCAATGAACATAACCAATCTAGAGCAATACCACGAATCTATAAAGGTAATTTGCCGTCATGATCAATGACGTCAAAAGCTTTTGAGAGATCTAAAAATAATCCATGAGGGAAAAGCCTCGTTTTGATCTAATGATGAGGCGACATCTTTAAGAAAAGAAAATATAGCTGTTTCCGTTGATTTTGATTTTCTAAATCCATGTTGGCAATTTGAAAGCGCGTCGTGTTTAGTGAGAAAGGTTTCCATTCGTACGTAAAAATGTCTCTAATATTTTTGAAAAAACTGATAGAAGAGAGATGGGCCGATAATTTTGAATTTCATTTTTGTTTCCTTTTTTGAAGAGCGGCTTAATTTTAGCTGTTTTGAAAATATCTGGAAACGTTCCAGTGCATAAAGATACATTAAATATGTGAGTTAACGGGTGTATAATGGCATACGCACAAGTCTTTAACAAAGAATCCGGGAATTCATCTAAACCGGACGAATATTTATTTTTTAGTTTACCGATTATTTTGAGAATTTCATAGGAAGAAGTTTCGGAAACGAACATTGTGTCTAAAATTTTGGGTGAACTGTCTGCTTTTGAATTTTGTGGCTGAAAACCCTTAGTGAGATCGGCAGCAATTCTCGAAAAGTATTGGATAAAGAGATTAGCCACTGTTGCCGGATCGTTCACATTTATATCGTTATATTTTAAAACAACATTCTCTACGGTTTTTCTAGTTGATTTGGTAGTATTTTTTATTATATTCCACATTGCTTTCAGGGTTTTTTATTATTTGAGTTCAAAATATCCTGATCGTTTTTCATGATTTTAGCCTGCCTTATGACTTTTCGTAACAATGTTTTGTATTTTTTAAAGTAGATAAGGAAATCTTGAGATATGTCATGACGTTTAGAAATAAAGCAGAGAGTACGTTTATTTTTACACGATGTTCTAATTCCTTTTGTGATCCAAGTATTACTTTTTCGTGAAATGTTTAATTTTCTCTTTTTAATAGGAAAGCATGCGTTAAAGAGAAATGAAAGCATTGAGAAAAATAAATTATATTTTTCATTTGTGTCAATAGCGTTATAAACTGCCTCCCATGATTCTTTCAGCAAGTAGTCCGTAAATAACTTTATGTTAACTGTAGTAAATGCTCTGCACATGCGTGTTTTATTTATTGTGTCAGTATTTATGTTAT